>OX632356.1:15012576-15247576 GCA_951751655.1 Ophion costatus | reverse complement strand
CGTGTCGAAAAGAGCAGGGAGAAGTTTAACTCTTACCTCCTCAAACAATATTATTAAGAATTTAAACAAATCCTTGCCAAGTTTAAGCTTACTAACGTGAGTGAAAGTGGGGCGGTTAGATCATTTTTTGGTCATTTGATTCTCATGCAGAACTCGCTCATTACGTTCAAACTTGAATAATTCAACAAGTAACCAGAGTGGCTCAAATCCGGTTGAAGATTCTTCAAGCTGATTTTTGCAGCTTTGAAATGTTTTTTTTTCGTTTAAACTCAATATCATTGAGTTTGTATTCAATATCATCAGCATCGACGCAAAAATGACAGCGTTCACCCTTTTAAATTTTCGACATGCGTACATGCATTTTTTAAACAGCTGTAATTTGTGTATGAATAATAATACCGAAATCAGAAAAAAATGTTTTCCAAAGCTGGGAAGGTTCGCTTTACGAATATTTGCCTGGATTTGAAATATTTTCATTAGTGGTTCAGTTATGCATGTTTCAACGTAATAGCGAATTTTCTGTGTTCGTTGATAAGAGAGTTCAAAATTGGCACGCATATTTTTTCTACGAAACAATATCGTTCACGGGGGTAAGAGTTTTTTGTTTGTTGTTGTTTTCTCAACACATAAAAACAATACACACGATCATTTATGAAAGAAGAAAGAATTTCACAACGGTTCCGTTGCACTTGCATTGGACATAAACAGAAAACAATCGAAAAAGATGTCATGTTAAGCCACTTTCCACAATAGATATTGCAACATAGCTCGCAGATGTGTACACTTTTTCTATCTCTAACCTGTGCGGGCTCATACAATGCGATGAAATCGCAGACATAGAAACGTATTTAAAAAATTCTAAAAACATTTTTAAAAATACGCGTTCCACTAATTTGTCACTCTAATAATGTCTTCCTTGTTCCTTTGTTCACTTCAGGCAACCATGTTGAAGAAAATTAAGATCAAGCGTCGGAATACAGAACCGTCGATATTACCCGCTAATGGGGAGGGGGGCAAGAGCACGGATGAGTAGCACAAAGGTACAACGATTCTGCAGCTTGCAAGAGGCAGTAGTCAATCGTTCAATCTTTTCTGTTGACGCATTTCTCTTTTGCTTGAATAACGCTGTTTTTCCACGCCGTCCTTGAAATTCGTTCGTTTCCATTTATTTCCTCCTTCTCAGCATGACCAACGGATATACATATTCACGGGTGCAAATAACTGTACAACCCTTGTGGACCCATTCGTGCTCTGTGATACTCGTGTAAATTAGCGCGGTGATATCGCAGTGGGGGAAAAATGAGACGATTGGATTTCAGAAGGGATTTTCAACGAGGGAGGCGAGAAACCCTCGCTTCGCGAAGCGCCCATACGTCCACCGGCAAATCCTTGATGCATGAATAGTAGAAAGAAAGAAAAGAAAGCAAGAAAAAAACCACTTTTCTCTAACATCTCCGTTACTCGAATTTCCCGCCTGGATAACGAAGGAACCTGTGCCGCCCACTTGCCCAAACGCAGTTGAAGCTTTCGTATTACACTTATTTTTATTTATTTACTTATATATTTATTTTTTTATTATTACAACTATGATTATGGTTAAACAATGATAATTGTACGGAGTAGCCATGCATTCTTCCACATAGTATTTTTCATATGCTAATCGATAAGCCGTACGATCGTATGTCAATTATATTTTGTTTTTTCACGGTATATCTCTGTAAGCCTAAAGACACACCATATCGTACCTCTTTTCTTTGCTGTTTTTTTTTCAATCATTACTCGTTACCCCCGGTTTATTGTACTTACTGCCGCAGTATTTCCGACTGTATCACTATACGGTCGTTTGATCAAAGGATCTGCATATATATGTGTGTGTGCGAGCGTTCGCGCGCGCGCGTGTGTGTGTGCGTGTGTGTGTACATACATATATATATACACATACTTTGGAACTATTCTTGCGTGGATACTCGATGATTTATTTTTGATAAAACAACGGCACACTCACTTGTTGATTGGATGAATCCTCAATTTGCATCCTCCTATGATCCTGTACCCTTCCCAGGCCACGATGCTGATGAAGAAGGAAAAGGAGAAGGAGTCCAAGGGTAAATAAGAACGCCGTGGCGTTTTGTGAGATCGAGGCAATATAACAGCGTCAAGAACGGGGAGCGATCATAACCATGTTGACTGCCGCATCGCAATGAATAAAATTAAGAGTTAAGAGGAAGAGGTAGAGGGACAGACAGAGAGAAAGAGAGAAAGAATAGGAGATTATGAATGCTGCGGTCGTGTTTGAGTCTATCCGATGGATAAAAACCTGCTGCGTTTTGTGTAATAATCTAACACATACGGCGGGGGGGGGGGCGGCGTGCCCGCGACATTTGAGGTTCCCGCGAAAAATAAACTCTATTGTTCCATACTCTCGCAAAGTAGAATCGCAAATTCGTCGGTGATTCGATTGATCGGCCTCCAGGAACACACTCCACAAGACGAAACAAAGTATAGAGTAGAAAGCGAGCGTACAAATATTAGCCGTTATAAGTATTTAATTACAACACGGTGAAAATTGACGCTCGAGTGTGTGCGCGGCGCAAGTAAAGGGAATAAGAAATTAATTACACTAGACAAGAATTTTCGAGGGAAAGCCGTTAATAAATAGTGCGTGCATCTGGCAACGTTTGCACATTCGATTCCTTTCCTTTATTTTTCGTTCTTGCTTTTTCGTTGAAATATACGCCGTCGCGCTAACCTAGAACTTGGGATATCATACATTCGGTTACTGCGTATACGTTAATGTACCTGGTTTTTCAAATAGACATTTCGGAGAGTTTTCTATATTATTGTTCTTTATCGATATGCCTTCCGTTCGAGGTTGCGTGTGACTCTGCCGAGTGATGAATGTCAAGTGAGAGAATAAGAAGAAACAAAAGCGGCGGAACGTAAACATGTAACGCGACTCGGGCACGATTAATTTGCATTTACAGGGACGGTTCGTTAAATCGAACAAAACAGAGGAAATAAAGGACAGAGATTACAGATTGACAGAGAGCAAGTGGAGAAAATAGTGTACTGTAATGTATATTACGTTTCGTATGGTACTTTACGAAATCTATATCAATATATCGACACGAATCGCGTACTGCAGCGGAGGGAGGGGAGAGAGAGAGAGAAGAAGGGAGAGAATGAGATTTAAAAGTCAGTTGTTATTGATATATTATCATATGAAAATATTTACGATTGAATATTAATATATTTACACACTATTGTATTAGTGATACAGTTTTAATTTGTGATTGTTGTCGATCTGACTGCCGGGCAGTCTGGAATTATCGTAAAACCAGTCGCAGTCAGTTTTCCCAGAATGCAAGTGTATATATATGCGTGTGTGTGTGCGTGTGTGTGCGCGCGCGCGTGCGTGTGTGTACACACACACACACACACACACACATTTAGCAGAAGACGAAATGGAGGACAAGAATCGAAGCGGGGAAAAAAGAAAAACGATTGTCGTAATTTTACGTACAATGACCGCCGGCATGGCTAGCGTTCCTTGCCACTTCGTCTCCTTGAAAATTTGCCGAACATTATACCCACGATGATGACGACGACGCGCGCTTAATAAAATGAGAATCGTGTATAAACGAAGAAATGGCCGAGAGAGTGACAGAAAGAAAGACAGAAAAAAAGGAGGAAAATGGTGCACGAGCAAGAGATCGCATCGAGGCGTCTTGGCAATGCGCCCACACCGGAGGGACTGGCTTCTACAAACTTACGCCAACGAAACGTGACGCGATGACACAAGTTGGCTGGAGCCAGACAGCACGTATAAAAAACATTCCACTTTGTCGCGTGGCAAAACAAGAAGAACAAGAATTACGAAGCAAGCGAAAACAAAAAAGAAGAATGCGTGCGCTAGTCACAGAGTTGATTATGCGTAAATATTTACTGCCTGTATCAAAATGCGATTGAGAAGATAATTGGACCGGTCGAGCCGACGTTTCCCCGAATTGTAAAAATGCGATACACGTGTCGCAGCGACACTCCACCAATTTGAGCTTTCGACCGCCCCTGCGCCGCACGCACACGCGCGCGCCTTCTAGTATATTATTTTGCCTTGACTCCTCTCCTTGTACGTCGCCTCGTAGCGTGTGTGCTCGCAAAACCGACGAGAGTCTATATACATGCGACACATTGCTAGATGGCAGCGCCCCGGAAATCCTCCGATTGAATCGTACGTCGCGGACTTGTAATTAGAACTGCATATATATATAATGCCACAGAATTCTTGTGTGGTCACTTGCAGCTGGCTTGACACTTCGGGGTCTTGACAAAAGTGGTTGTTACACGAATTGATATACAAAACGCGTGTATGCGTGCGTACGCGCTCGCGCGCGCGCGCGTGTGTGTGTGTGTTTGTGTGTGTGCGCGTGCGTGTGGGCGTGTGTGTTTGTGTGTGTGTGCGCATGCGTGCGGGCGTGAAGATGTATCCCAGGCTGATTCTGCAGCGCAGACACGGTAAGCCAACCATGGAGCGTGAGCACTGACACAGACCAAAAGTTATTGAACTGACCGGTAGTGTGGAATAAGATAAACCGAAGAAGGAAAAAAATAAAACAATGAATTTCCATGTAAAATCACAGTAAGGAAATGGATTTTGTTCGCTTACAATGTGTGTGATTGGCATCACAATTCGATTGAAAAGCGGACGATTTCGGTGCCAAACAGATGTACATAATAATATAAATGTAGATTGTAAGATGGATAATCGAATAACGTCATGGCTAAAGCGAATTGTACCAAAGCGCCTATCCATATACTACATACATGTATGTGTATGTATGTACACACACCAACACACGCGTGCGCCCAAACACACGCACACACGCACACACGCACGCACACACATATGCATAGATATGGTTCGGTGGACAAAGTACAGGAGCAAAATGTTGCGATTGTTACACTTGAATATCACACGAGGTGAGATTAGTAGAATTTTTTGCAAAGTTGTAATAAAAATATTGAAAAAATCAGTGACACCAATAAAGAAAACGCGAGAATACGGGACTCGCGTGAAGTGTCGTGGTTGCTTTATGGGCGATAAGCGATAAAAATGCGAAGTGTTCGAGAGGAGAACACGAGGATGCGTATGCCTTCGCGTATGCGTGAATGAGAAAAGTATATTTCGACACACTATGACAAGAGCGTGCGGAAGAGGGAAAAACGAGAGTGTAGAAATACAAGATTTGAAGCGGGCGTAGAGGTATGAGAAGAAAAAAATGCGACGTCCATAATGCGACGCAAGGTACGAAGGAAACAAAAACCTTAGATTGTCATTTAAAAAAAGCGCTTGTAGAACGCGCTCTCGCACTTATAGTCGACTAATCCCGTAGACTCCGCTGGATGTCTTAAATAGAAGAAAAAACCGAGAGAGGTTCAGAGGGCAAACAAGCAGAACAAAAACAAAAAAACAAACCCAACAGACACTCGTGAAAAAGTTTGATTATTACATGACAAATTTGAAAGAAAACAAGAAAAAAAATGGAGGTCTTCGTGTCCGGATGATCGGAAGACATCCTTATCTCTAACCTGCCGCAGAGAATGGGGGCTCTGTTTATTGTGCACCGTATCCGGCGTGAAACTGCATAATTTTGTTACTCTACGGCAGATTGGCGAACAACTTTGTTTGTCTGACCAAAAACTGTAATACTTGCTGTTGCTATAAAGAATAGAAGAATAATAAGCTATGAACAATCTACGTATAATAATTGAATGTATGTGCTACATGAAAAAAAAAAAACAAAAAAAAACAAAAACAGTAAACTGTTTGCTTGAAACTCCAACTATCCCGTAGTACTCGCGATGTTCGTGCATGTTGTGCCTGTAGCGGGCAGCGAAGCGCGGGAGATTTGAAATCTCGGGCGACTGGACATTTTGTAAAAACGAAACGTTCGGGAAACCAACGCGATATCCTAATGAATTGGTTCGTATTGAGGTTCGTATTGACATTCCAATTTTTGTTTTTGGAAATAAAGGTATACTTCGATAATAAAAAAAAGGTAATGAAGCATCGTTCATTTGGTTTTCTTTAGGCCTATCGAAGTAATCCGATCAGAGAGTGTATCCGTTACCCCGTTAATATTTTTTTGTCGGCAGACATGGGAGATCTTCGATAATGTGACTGATCTTGTCTTTCCAAAAAACCAAATTTGACTATTGAAATTCATAAATAGCTTTTCCTTCTCATACTTACTGTAAAATAGTAGTTATGATTACCATTTGTAAATTACGGCTAGAAGACTCCTCGTCGCATAATAATGGAAAGTCGAAAATTCCGTTCAGACATATCTTTATTATTGAATATTTCTCCATAACAGCTACGTACAGAAAGTGATGAAAATTCACCCTTCACATAGCTGAGATCTTCCTCGTTAAATTTTGGGAAGGTGAGTATTGTAATGAATCCACACGAATCTAGTCGACCTTACGTTGCTATTCTATATACAACGTATATAACAGCGGATCGAGCAAGATTCTGAATTATCCATCGGTACCTAGTACGATAAAAGGTCTCTATCTCTCGTTAAAAACTTCGATACACATATCATAAAGCCAACATTAAGGGGAACTGTAACTATCCCAAAAATGGTAATTGTTGGGAATTTATTGAAAGAAAAGTATTGCAGCGAATGTTTTGAAATTTCGAATATATATTTGAGTATAAATAATGTATATACATTAATTTTTTGTATAAAAATATTCATTTTTCAGCGCCTTCCGAGACTCACAAAAAAGTTGTCCAACTGCTGTGATTGCGGCCTCCAGAGTGCCGGGAATTTAAAAAAAGTCCGTTAAACTAGAAGGTATTGCATATACAATGACACAGGATTCTGAACAAAAATTAAACTGCAACAAAATGGCAGAGTTTTGAAAAAAGTTCGAAATTACGCTTAAAAATCTGATGGTTTTTTGTATGGCAAATTGACATTTTTCAGCCGATCGAAAAACTCGAGGGTCATTGTATGAAGAAACAATTACTAAATACGTTAAAACAAGATTCAACTCGATCGGATGATTTCTATTCAAGTTAGAACTGCAGCAAATTTGAAAAATGTCGTTTTGAGAAAAAACGCGTTAAAAGATAAAAATATTGATTTTATTGTTATAAATCGGTAAATATTATACCTAGAGCGGATCTGCTATTCCAGGCCCATATAATTCACCTTCTCCTTCTTCGGAAAGCACCTGCTGGGCTGTTGAAGTTCTCCTTCGAGCTCATCGACCCTTTTTTTAGGCAGCTTGATGACGATTCTCTGCTACGCGTAGCCACGTTTGATTTCTGTCGGTCGCATAATCCTCCGCTGCCGGACTTATTATCACTCCTATCACACTCAGCATTTTCAGAATTGATGAAAATCCATCATTGAATTTCCTAACAGCAAGATAATTGGCTAATTGAATGGTTTTCAAACCAATGGGGAGCCGTTTCGGAGCGAAGTGTCAAAGCAAGCCATTTTAACTTTCGTTGTTATTTTGTGTATTATTTATATAACTAATACTATTATAATAGTTACGATGCCGACAAAGCCTGAATAATAACTCAGGTACGGCTCCTTAGCTTACGCACGTTTCTGACCGACGAGCAGCTGCTCTATGGAAGGCTGTAGTTCAAAAACTGTTTGAGATCGGCACTTGAAATGTTAGTATGTTATTCGTAAAGGTATAACTATCGAAAAATGAAACAAACCGGTTTCTTAAACTTAAACCGGTTTCTTAAACACTAGTGGTGCCCCTAAGGCGTTAGGCTACTTTTACAACCGAAAAATTAATTTCGGGCGAATAAAGTGATTGAAAAATCGTTTGGACATTTATTTGTATATAAATTTACAAGATTGTGTGCCAAATTTAATTTAAAAATATTAATAATTGTAGGAGTTATTAACAATTTCGTGAAGGCCCTTTGAACTTGAGGGGCTCACCGGTGCAGAGTAAGCTGGCATAGGAGTACGTACCTAAGCTTCAAAGCGGTGAAAAAAAACAAACAAATACATTTATGAATCGGTTTTCGTTTTAATTGGAAGAATATCTAGTATTTTAATTAAATACTGAGCGACAAAAAGATCGATTTTTCAATAATTTTTCTTGAGAACCCTTTAAATCTATTAACGTCAAAATTTGTACATATATTATGGTAACATTTAACTGTATTTTAACATTTTTTATTTGTGAAAATGGATATACCTTTCATGGAGTACAATTTTCCAAAAAAACAGAAAAACCAAAAATGGTTGGGTTTACGGCCTAGGTAAAATAGCGTGGAATGTCCCATATATAATATATAAGATATATACTTGTAGTTTCAAGGCTTTCACGACTCTTTATGTAATTCGAAGAATATGCTTCCGGATGAAGGCGGTGTTGAGAATCAGCGCTGTGCCGACGTCTCGCGAACATTACAGTTTGCATCGTCAGGGCTGAGAGCTCCGATACTGAAGCTCCCGTGTCTCAGGTATTCCTTATATAGTTGCAGTCATCGTTCCAGATCACTGCACCAGCCAATCAGATATTTTAATTGATCGGCCGGTCAATTGAAAAACCGGGAGGACGGTGGGCCAAATGGGATTGACGTGATATCCACCATCTCTGTTTACATTGTCCGGATGTTTTCGGATTTCCAAGCCATCTCGGCGTTTCCTGGAAAAATAGTAGGGGTGTGCGGGTAGCAGAATTGGTCGGGTCGGGTCGGGTCGGGTAATTAGACTATGATTCGGATCGGGTACCCGAATTTTGCGGGTAGCCCGAATTTTTCGGGTAGCCCGAATTTTTCGGGTAGCCCGAATTTTTCGGGTAGCCCGAATTTTCCGGGTAGCCCTAATTTTTCGGGTAGCCCGAATTTTTCGGGTAGCCCGAATTTTTCTGTTAGCCCGAATTTTTCGGGTAAATTCGGGTTCAAAAAAATCAGTTGGCACTGAACAATTCATAAAAACTCACCGGGTGGGTCGATTTCAGCCCCCCCCCTGTGCTTATTCGAAGCGAGAAGAATGTAACTTTTATTTGACGTTTTGAAATTAAAAATACGCCAGAAGAACTCCTAGCGAAAATATGTTTAAAATTGAAATACTATTTCGATACGATCCGCGAAAATTGACCCTACGGAGTGAAAAAGGTCAATTTTCGCGGATCGTATCGAAATAGTATTTCAATTTTAAACATATTTTCGCTAGGAGTTCTTGTGGCGTATTTTTAATTTCAAAACGTCAAATAAAAGTTACATTCTTCTCGCTTCGAATAAGCACAGGGGGGGGGGGCTGAAATCGACCCACCCGGTGAGTTTTTATGAATTGTTCAGTGCCAACTGATTTTTTTGAACCCGAATTTACCCGAAAAATTCGGGCTACCCGAAAATTCGGGCTATCCGAAAAATTCGGGCTATCCGAAAAATTCGGGCTACCCGAAAAATTCGGGCTATCCGAAAAATTCGGGCTACCCGAAAAATTCGGGCTACCCGAAAAATTCGGGCTACCCGAAAAATTCGGGCTACCCGAAAAATTCGGGCTACCCGAAAAATTCGGGCTACCCGAAAAATTCGGGCTACCCGAAAAATTCGGGTAATGCAAAAACGAAGCCCGTCGGGTACCCGACCCGACCCGAACATCGGGTACCCGAGTCAATCGGGTACCCGCACACCCCTAAAAAATAGCTGTTTGATGGGACCAGACTTTGGGCTTTATCGAACTGAATGGCATGACCAGTCTCCATCCAATGTTCGGCCAGGGCTGATAGTCCAATGGGGCCATATTAGATACACCGTTGATGTTCTTTGATCCGTGCACTGATCTTCCTCCTGGTTTCTCCTATGTACACTTTACCGCATGAGCAGCATATCTTGTACACTCCTGGTGCACTTAATGGTGGTCTTTGGTCTTTTGCACTCGGAACCACTTATGCTAGCTTCTTCTGAGGTTTGAAGACGACTCGCACGTTATGTTTTCCAAGGACCCTGCGTATGCGATCGGTTATGCCCTGAAGGTACGGAAGGGAACTTGTTGCTGTTATTTGTCCTTGATGAAGGCCCCATCAAACCGCTATTTTTTCAGGAAACACTAAGAAGTCTTGGAAATCCGAAAACATCCGGACAATCTAAACAGAGATGGTGGATATCACGTCAATCCCATTTTGCACACCGTCCTCCCGGTTTTTTAATTGACCAGCCGATGAATCAAAACATCTGATTGGCTGTTTAAGTGATCTGGAACAATGACTGCAACTATATAAGGGGTACCTGAGGTACAGGAGCTTCAGTATCGGAGCTCTCAGCTCGAATGATGCAGACTCTAACGCTTGCGAAACGGCAGCAGAACGCTGATTCTCAACACGGCTTCCATCCGGAAGCCACATACTCTTCGAAGATATACAGGGTGAGGCACTGACTGTTGCCACCTTGAATATCTCTCTAATTATCGACGTCACAAAAAAATGTTTGAAACAAAAGTTATATCGTACGAAAGGGGTCACCAAATGCGACCATTTTTTTTATCTCACAAGGGGACAGTACGGCAGTCGGATTTTTGTAATTTTTCGTACTCATGGTACGTAAAGTTCAGAGCTCGAATATTAATATCCTACAGCAGTTCGACGCCATATTCAGAAATTTTCGAGAAAATTAACTTTGAAGTTTTCGAGCGCACGCTTATCCCACAAAGATGCAACGATATTCGAACCGGGCTCGTGGCGTACCCGGTAGCGCGCGAGTCTAGTAATTGCGGGGTCGCTGGTTCGAGTCTCACTTCGAAATTTTTTTTTTCCATTTTTTTTAAATGAAAAAACGCAAGTCATATTTTTAATTATCTCTTGATTATAAACATACATTTTCAAGTATCAATATTTATAACCAACAACATTTTTAGGATGAAAATGAAAAACGTCGCGTAAGGAATTGAATACTTTATTATTCGGTCTGTATTCGTTTGTTTTATACATCGGGTGTAATGTTACATGAGCCAGAGTGATAACCATCGTAAAAACAAGGAAAACAGTAATTTTCACGGCATCTCGCACACCGTACAAACGCTGCATTGTTACATTCGCAATTTTTTTTCAATACATCGATCGGAAAACAAACTTCGCAATTTCAAGCAAGAGATAATCAAAAATAAGACTTGCATTTATCATTGGCAATTATAATTACATATATGTGAATTAGCATAGATTTTATAATTTTTATCCCGGGATTATTTTTTTATTTTTTTATAAATAATCACCTATTGTTATATATAAATAATATATGATCATATATGAGAAAATATATAATTATGTATAACTATAATGAATTTTGTACATAAATAACTATATATGGATTTTGTCCATATATAAACATATATAGATATATTATATTAATTATATATAATAATATGTGATTATATACAACAAAAATTTATCGGGATATTTAAATGACGGAGGTAAGCGAATTAAAAAAAAAATGAAAAAAAAAAAAAAATTTCGAAGTGAGACTCGAACCAGCGACCCCGCGATTACTAGACTCGAGCGCTACCGGGTACGCCACGAGTCCGGTTCGAATATCGTTGCATCTTTGTGGAATCAGCGTGTGCTCGAAAACCTCAAAGTCAATTTTCTCGAAAATTTCTGAATATGGCGTCGAACTGCTCTAGGATATTAATATTCGAGCTTTGAACTTCACGTACCATGAGTACGAAAAATTACAAAAATCCGACTGCCGTACTGTCCCCTTGTCAGTGGAGGCATTGTCGCACAGTGAAGGTCACCTCCACTTTTTTAAATGGGACGGTACATTTTTTTTTCAACAATCTTGTAGAGCATCGAAAACTGCATAAAAAACATTTAGGGTCAAAGTCGTTCAAGGTCATTTAAGATCAAAAAGTGACATGAACTTTATTTTTATGTGAAATTACCTTTATTCATAGTAGATGTTCAAAGTGATTGCCATTGGAATCAATGCAGTATTGCAATCTCCTCATCACGAATTTCTTATCACTTCGGCACTTATCGCCAAAGTCTTGCCATTGTCTTGTATGTAAACAACGGCACCAAACCTACAATGTACACGGAACATTGTACAATGTTTCGCCCAAAAAAACCCAAGATAACAATAGTAAGAATGGTGAGACTAGTATTAATGAATCAAGCGAATGCAAATGATGTATTCTTTTGAAGAGCAAACTGATATGCTTCCAATTTACGGAGAATGTCAGAAAAATGCAGTGACAGCTAGAGACTTATACGCTGAAAGATTTCCTGAACGTTCTCATCCTACACGCCGTACATTTCAAATTTTGTACACTAAACTGAGGACAACTGGATCCTTGACCCGTCGGGAAAGTAACCGACAAACGCGAGTTACTAACGAAGAAACGGAAATTGGTGTTCTTGCCGCCGTTCATCGAGACCCTTGTGCGAGTTCTCGTCAAATTGCGAGGGAATCTGGCGTAAGCCAAAGAAGTATTCTACGTGTTCTAGATCGTCATAAATATCATCCTTACCACATCAGTCTCCACCAGCAATTAACGGGTACGGATTTCATGAATCGCACTGAATTCTGCCGATGGGCTCAACGCCAGATTCAGAGAGATGGCTCATTTATTAATCGGATTTTATTTACTGATAAGGCAACATTTACGAATCATGGAAATATTAACTTACATAACATGCATTTGTGGTCAACTGAAAATCTACATTGGCCGCTCCAAGTTGCACACCAAAGACCGTGGTCGGTTATTGTATGGTGTGGGATTATTGGGGATAGAATCATAGGCCCTTATTTCATCGAAGGGAATTTTAATGGTAGGAAGTACACCACATTCCTTCAAGAAACATTAGGTCCGTTATTGGAAGAAATACCTTTAGAAACAAGAAGCAGAATGTGGTATCAACACGATGGGTGCCCGGCACATTTTTCACTAATAACTAGAAAGGAATTGCAAAAGAGATTTCCAATTCGTTGGATTGGACGCGGAGGAGCTGTATCGTGGCCGGCTCGCTCGCCAGACCTGACGCCACTGGACTTTTTCCTGTGGCGATACTTGGAAGTTCTTGTTTATAAAGAACGTCCAACTACGCCGGATGATATGCGTGGGAGAATTCTTCAAGCCTGTGATTCGATAAGTGCCAAAGTGATAACAAATTCTACACAATCCGTGATGAGGAGATTGCAATACTGCATTGATTCCAATGGCAATCACTTTGAACATCTACTGTGAATAAAGGTAATTTCACATAAAAATAAAGTTCATGTCACTTTTTTATCTTAAATGACCTGAACGACTTTGACCCCTAAATGTATTCATGCAGTTTTCGATGCTCTACAAGATAGTTGAAAAAAAAATGCACCGTCCCATTTAAAAAAGTGAAGGTGACATTTACTGTGTGACAGCGCCTCGACTGAAATGAAAAAAACGTAGCATTTGATGACCCCTTTCATACGGTACAACTTTTGTTTCAAACATTTTTTTGTAACGTCGATAACTACAGAGATATTCAAAGTGGCAACAGTTAGTGCCTCACCCTGTATACACACAGGGTGGATCAATAACTCAATTCAATCAATATAATCATAATCTCTTTCATGATACTCCTCTTTCCTGATACAGAAAAAAACATACCGATCTATTTAAAAAATGGAGTTGACCTTCAAATGTCCGAAGTACCTCCACCTGCAAAAAAACTATTATCGCTAGACCGATCCATTAAAAAAAATGGAGTTGACCTTCATATGTCCGAACTACCTCCACCTGCAAAAAAACTATCATCACTAGACCGATCCATTAAAAAAAATGGAGTTGACTTTCAAATGTCCGAAGTACCTCCACCTGCAGAAAAACTATTATCGCTATCGGATAGCCCCGATCGTACTGTGCAATTTCATTTCAGAAAATATTCATTCCACCCTGTATATACAGGGTGGATCAATAACTATTAGCACCTTGGATATCTTCGAAATTATAAGGTTCACAGAAATATTTGCTGAAATGAAATTACAGGGGGGATTAAAAACTATTAGCACCTTGGATATCTTCGAAACTATAAGGTTCACAGAAATATTTGCTAAAATGAAATTGCACAGTACGAAAGGGGCCATCCGATAGCGATAATAGTTTTTTTTTTGCAGGTGGAGGTACTTCGCACATTTCGAGGTCAACTCCATTTTTTTAAATGGATTGGTATGTTTTTTTTTCTGTATCATGAAAAAAGAGCTTAAAACGAGTTCAACGACCTATAACATAAGGTCATTGAAGGTCATAGAAAGTACAAAAAGGCGATAATACTTGGAGGTTCGGTAGTAAATAAAATTACTAGCAGTAGTACTTTACTACTAATTAACTTTACTAGTAAAATTAGCAGTAAATAAAGACACACTTGCGAGCACACCGATTTCCATTTCTTCGTTCGTTACGCGTTTCTGGCGTACACTACTACGGACACTTAAACCACCGGTTTGCCTAAGTTTATCACACACATTTTGAACTGTTCGATGCGAAGGCTGAGACTGATGTGGATATCGTTGACCATACAAAGTTTTTGCCCTTACAGAATTTCGTTGGCATTCGCCATAAACAAGAAGCATATCGACTTTCTCTTCAAACGGATACATTGTACTCGAATGACCGATTTATCGATACTAATCTTATCATGTTTATCTTATCCTGCAAACTTATGAAAGTGTCCTTGAAACAGTGTTTATTTTCAGCGAAGTAAACTATCAGTATTATCGCCATTCTGTACTTTCTGTACCTGTATAAGAAATGTCTAAACGTACATAATAACGTACCCATTGATGTTGATGGTCGTCATTTCGAACACTTACTACAAACGTAGTAATTTTATTTACTACCGAAACTGTAAGTATTATAGCCTTTCTGTACTTTCTATGACCTTCAATGACCTTATATTAGGTCGTTGAACTCGTTTTAAGCTCCTCTTTCAGGATACAGAAAAAACATACCGATCCATTTAAAAAAAATGGAGTTGACCTTCAAATGTCCGAAGTACCTCCACCTGCAAAAAAACAATTATCGCTATCGGATGGCCCCTCTCGTATTGTGCAATTTCATTTCAGCAAATATTTCTGTGAACCTTATAGTTTCGAAGATATCCAACGTGCTAATAGTTATTGATCCACCCTGTATAATTAAACCCTAACAAACCCAAACAACAAAATAAGAAAAAAATGAACCTTGTAGCAGGTGTTCCACTTTCGAATATTTACGATAGTATGAAATAAATAAACATGCTGAAAGTGGAAGGCATTATAAAGATTAATAATTTAGTTTATATATATTTTCGCATATTTTCTCGTATCACCACTTTTTAGACGTGCCACGTTTTTTGGGCTGTCAGTTGGCGCATACGAAACCGCGAATAGTAGTGGACTGCGATTGACAGTAAATCGTCGGCATGGGGCACAGAGAAATATAAATTTGTATGTCGCTAATTTAATTGTCCATTTATTTCTGGCGTTAGTGCCGTCACCCACTTAGCATCCAACTCTTTATCATTGGGAATGTTGAATAATGAGATATGCTCCGCGTTATTTATGTATCCACTTCTGCATCCCGGAATCATGCACCACTTCAGCATCGCAATAAATAGACACTTTGCATTTTTTCCAATTCCGTATTGAATATAAAACGTGGCTACGATACACTCGAAATGAACCCGCCAAAACGAGGTTAGGCTCCAACGTACATACGACCGTCACCACACTACGCGCGTGCCATGCCGGGTAAACGCGATATAAACAAAAGTGCCTCCCCTTCACTCGCGCCGCGGTGGAATGCGCAAAGACAGGCGTCATTTAGAGACACGCATTTTTGGACAAAATGACAGCAATGACATTACCAATGTGCTTGCTTTTGTGAACCGCCGTTGCCTTTGATGGAGGTCTTTTCATTTTTTTTTCTTATGTTAATTATTTTTATTGATCAGAGCTTTCGTGACCGGAGTTCCTATGTAATTTATGGCTTTTCGCCTAACCTCAGGTTTTTTTCTTTAACTTATAGTGGTGAGGGCATAAGTGGACGAAATTCCGCTTTGAGTCGAGTGAGCGACACATTGTCTTCATTATCGTCCGAACTCGAACTACCGTGAACCATATAGTAAAAGCATCCCGTTGGCACTAAAAATGGAGATTAATGCATTAAGAACCAAACTCGCACCTTATTCACATTTGTAGCATCTTAAAAGTAATGAAAGATCCATTAAAAAACAACCAACCTCGTTACAGGAATAGAGAAGATAACAAGACCGATGGTTAAATTTCGTAGAACATAAGGATGTTGAGTCCCAAATCGCAAATGATGATAAAATTGTAAAAATTTGGTATGTTTTTGTATGAAGTATTGCAGAGGTCGTGTAAAAATTTCACGACAATTAGGAAGCTCGTTATTGAACAATTAACATTCACAAATGAAATGTTGTTTTATGGAAACTGATGTAACTTTGCAATAAGTTTTTTTTTAACTCTCAATTTTGTAATATCTACAATATACTGAAAGCAACGGAAACAAAACGAAGTTTATTGATAAATTTTGTTTAATTTCTTTTAAAAATTGTTCATAACAAAATGTCAATTTTTTAATAACGAGCTTCCTAATCGTCGTGAAATTTTAACACGACCTCTCAAATACTTCATACAAAAACATACCAAATTTTCAGAATTTTCTTACTTTTTATTTCAACCCTTAAGGAGGTTGAAGTAATGATGATAGAATTCGGAAAATTTGGTATGTTTTTACATGAAGTATTCAGGAGGTCGTGTAAAAATTTCATGACGATTAAGAAGCTATTTATTGAACAATTAATATTAACATGTTTCATAGGGACTCACATCCTTAATACCCGTCGACTACGTCTGTAGAAAAATCAGAATGAAAAATGTTCAGACCACGATAGCTCATTCAAACATTTAAGATCTTAGAAACATTAAAAAATAGAGAACTGGACGATAAATTTATATAGGTAAGTGTAATGTTACCACAAATACGATTGATTCGGAACGATTTTTATTATGAGCGCCGCGCGGCGGTCCCTCACAATGTATGATGCAACGCTGGCAGCGGGAAGCGGGTCACCGCTTCCCGCTTCCAAACATGCGCTAACTTGTAGCGACATGTTTGTGCGTTATGCCCCCCCGTATGTAGCCTTGAGCGAATCGACTAATACAAAATACGATATTCGTTCGTTAGGCCTTATTAGCCGACAGCCCTTATTACCCGCAGGTACCTTATATATATACACACACTTTAGGGTGGCATAATTTTGAGCTCCATTATTCCTTTTTCTCCACATACTATCTTCTTTAAGGGGAGTTACCTGAGTAAACGGCGAGATAAACAGGTAAACTTCGGAAATTGTTATCTCAAAAACTAATGTTTTGATTGGACCCGGGGTTTTTTTATTGGTAAATATGTACTGTGACGTGGTATTTTTGCTCGCGTCACAAAAGCGGCGTGAGACAGGGGAGATCACGTCCTTCCACCGCGAAGCCTTACCCTGGGCCGTCCTATCAAGGCCTTAACTCGCGAGAGTTCTTCATATACCGAAGGACTCGAGCAGGCGGTAAAGGTGGCGGGATATTCACCCCGTCACCCGCAGCGTACCGTATTATCCATCGTCGTCGATAACAAGCTCAAATTCTCGCCACCTGAGCAGTCGATCATTGTTCCTCCGGGTCTATAGCGAAATTGTCACCTGATTTATAATGGTGGGGGCGACGGGACCCAGAGCCGTGAAGACGGATATAACCCGAATGATCGGGGACTCTATGCTCGACCAGCAACGAGGAAGCACGTGATCTCTCCCTGTTTGTCGTCAACGCCGCTTAAGAAGTGACACCACCAATCATTGGAATCAACGGACGAAGTCGAGATTCGTTTCGGGCTTCATCTCGCGGAAAATAAAAGAGCCGGTAGGATTGTCGCGTCGCTCGTATATTTCATTTTGGGTCGTGAGTAGTAAATATTTTGTTCGGAACTATAATTGTGCAAGTAGAGGGATATTGTCGCGGTAGCACGAGTCGCGGAGAAGATAAATAAATAAACTTTAATAAATTAGCTCGCTAAGGTCTTGCGAGGATTCTCCCGTTCATTGGTAAAAAAATTTGCTTTCGATAAGCCGCGGAAAGGGGTTACCTTCTTTTTTTTACTTTAAAAGAGCCAGAGTCCATAGCCTAACGTGTGTTGTCTGGATGGGATGAGAGTGTATTTTTATCGAAATTTGAATTTGTGTGTGGTAAGCGAAGAGAGAGAGAGAGAGAGAGAGAGAGAGAGAGAGAGAGAGAGAGAGAGAGAGAGAGAGAGAGAGAGAGAGAGAGAGAGAGAGAGAGAGAGAGAGAGAGAGAGAGAGAGAGAGAGAGAGAGAGAGAGAGAGAGAGAGAGAGAGAGAGAGAGAGAGAGAGAGAGAGAGAGAGAGATAGATAGATAGATAGATCGATAAATTTTATTATGCCTTAGTTACACTTTGAGGCAATGTATGATTACATTCCTTAGAACAAATAATAATAGGAATTAAAATAATCAAAATATAAGCAAATAACAATAGTGCATTTTGCTCTCTACCACTTAAAAATGAAAAATGAAACAGAAAAAGAAAAAGGAAAAAGAAGCACTCAACGCTATGTTGAATCTTAAGGCAGTAGTCTGCTTTAGAAGCCGAAAAAAAGCGTTTTTTCAGCAATTTTTTTGAAAGGGAAGGAAATGATTGCGGTAAACGAAATTTTGAGACGATAGTGTATTATCTTCAAGCTTTAAAAAACAATTTTTATTATTAAAAAATATTCAAATTTTTCAAAGTTGTAATGATTTTTCTGGGGTGCCTGGAGTCTGCACTTGTAAATCGGTGCCGGTGATGGCGGTCGTGCGATGCATCTGAAACAGTCGAACCAATTTTTTTTTTAGTTTTTATAAGTTCCTTCTCTATATGAACTAAAAAAATACCGAAGAAATGATGAAATTCCAAATTTTTTCAGTTTGAAAAAAAAATTCACTTTTTTGAAAAAAAAAAATTCACTTTAAGTTGCAAGACCAGTAATTTAAATAGTACTTTTGTCCAACTTTTTTAGTTCAAATAGAAGATAATTTAATACTGAAGCTAGATCACTTTGATTATTTTTCGATCGGACATATATTGTTTTTGCTATCGCCGGCACCGTTTTCTAAAACTTGTGAAAATGAAAACTCGAGAAAACGGGCCTTAAAGTTTTTGGTTCAAAAAAATATAAGTTTTTGGATACTTACACTAATTAGATGTTAATCAGCTATCCCCGGGCCATACAATAATCCTTCCTCTTCTTCAAAAAACTCGTTTTGGCGGAGGCTTTCCGATCTTCGAGCTGTACGAGCCTCCTTGCTGGAAAATGATGCGCGCCGGTTCTTCCGCGTTATGCGCTCAGCATCGACGGTGTCAGCAAAATTTTTGCACTGCTGCCCGATGACAATATTGAGGAGCTGCATGGTAGAAAGCACAGCTGAATAACCCTCGTTGAAAATGCGTGTAGCCATATTTGCTGCTATTTCGACGATTTTATAGCCAGAATTTACGTGTTTCGGATTTAGGCGCCACACAATCGAATTGAACGATTCGTTCGAATTTTGAGTCTTTCCTCCAAGTTTCTCGGTTTTTCTTTTATTCCGTAAACGAGTACCCATACGCTTTTGCACGTGTCCAACACACTCATTTTTCGTCACTGTGCACTCGTCCCCGTAATGATTGCTATTTAAGATTCCAGTAAAAGTTTAGGAGTCGCCATCGCCGATATAATTACTGTACATAACTCCGAATTTCTCGACGGATCTCGAAAACATCTGTTATGGAATCTACCTCCATCTTCCCTGCCGAACCTGTATGATTTGAGGAGCATGAGTCTTTATGATTCTCATACCACTCCTCAAATGCATCTTCGTCCAAACTATTTTTATTTATGGCACACGAATGACAATAACCACTTTTTACAATGAGATCGATTACTTTGCCACTGAAGTATTCGATGAGCGTTTTTACACCGTACAAAGAAGTATAACCGCGCTTTTTCCACGATCCATCGCCCGAAACCTTCAAAAGATTCGCAGGTCTTCCATGTTCAACGTTTTTTTCTTTCTCTTCCTTGACGGCTTTTTCGCAGGTACTCTCGAATAGTGTCTTCGACGCTCCGTACAAATGCTCAACGATTTGTTGATAAGTAGATTTTGCAAAACCTGCAGACATATCCATGAGGCCGCAGAATACGTTTATCCCTTCTCGTCCGATACCAAGAAGCCTCATAACAAAAACAATTCGTCTGTTGATTTCGTAGCCGGTATTTATCAATGGTCCTGACTGGATTTCGCGTCGACTACACATACACTTGACAACAATTTTAAATCCTAGACCTCGATGACCGCTTTCTGCAAACGTTAATTTTTGGATGCATGATCTGCAAATTGCGATTTCCGAAAGGGCGAGAAACCCCGATATGAATTCAATAATGCGGTAGCAGTGCGATGAATAAATAATGACATCATCGCTGCTTGCTGTCTTCAACTTTTGCTAACTGCGGCTCGTGTGTAAGTCTCCGTCGTCCGATGATACACTGGTAAAAAGATTGCCGTGAAATTTTCGCTTTCGCGGTTCCGCAGCACGCTGTCTTTTACATCGATCAGTTTTCGGGTAGCTTGACATTTCGATGTGCGCTCGGCAAAATCAAAAATGAAACTGAAAGCTGACGCTACAAATAGCAGTGTAGAAGCTGATGCCGAGAGCTATAGTTTACCGTTATATTGTAGACCATTATCCCAACGACTACTCAACACAGACCTTCTAGAAACTCCAAATAATATTTCAAAGGACGGTTCGATCTTTTCAGGTATATACGAGTATAGTCAAACAATAGAATACACGAAGGGGCGGAGCGCGCGCGCTCGGGTCTGCCCGAGCATTCGCACCTGCTCGACGCTCGGCCACTAAAACTGATCTAGCTTCGAAAATATGTCGAAATGGCCTCTAAAATTTTGAACACATATTCTTGGATAGTTTTGGAATGGATTTAAGACAAAAACGAAAAATCGATTTTTTGAAGCCTGTAAAGCAGACTACCGCCTTAACTACTACAATGCCAGTTTCGAACCGCACAGCCACTCGCTCACAAAGCTACTGCCTTTCTACCCCGAGCAAATAATTAAACAACCGACCCTTGAACACAGTCAAGGATGGTGAGGAAGTTACGAATGGTGGCAACGCGTGCCAGGGATAGCAGCCAGAAATGCTAAATGAATTCCGATACATCATGGTGCAGTGCGTCGGAATATGAAAGACTTGGGTAAGGTGTCTTGTGGACCTACGCAACTCGGGATCCACGCCACTAAACAGTTCAGAGATGTACGCAGGAACACTCTCGTGTAGAATGGAGTAGACTAGTATGCCCTGGAAATACACTCGACGGTTTCTGACTGACAACCAACCGAGCCGATGCCGGTAAGCCGTAATATGTACATCGCGTCACCAATTAAAAATAAAACGAATGCACGTGTACATTAACCGTTGTAATTTAGTGTTTAGCTCATCCGTTAGGTTTTGATATATGAGGCAACAGTAGTCGAAATGCGGAAACACTAAGGTACTGATCAGTTTCGTCTTGAGTTCAAGAGATAACGCATTTCGGTGAAATTTAAGTTTATGTAAAGTAGAAAATACTTTGCGTGAAATATTTAACACTTGAGAGTTCCAGGAAAGGTCAGTTGACAACAGAACGCCAAGGTTTCTCTCCAGATCGCTATAAGGAAGGGAAGTGCTGTTAAGAGAAATAAGCGGAAGTTCGTCCAAATTTATGTTTCTCACTCTAGCATTGGAACCCATGACCATTACTTTGGACTTACTAACGTTGAGCTTCAGCCCGTTTGATTTAGCAAACTCGTCGATCGCGTTTACATCGTGGCTTATCCTAGTAAGAGCCTGGTTTGGCTCACACGGGTTACACGATGACCAGATTTGGAGGTCATCTGCGAAAATCATGTGTTCAGAGAAAGAAAGCCGCACTGCAATATCGTTTATGAACAGGGAGAATAGAAGGGGCCCAAGCACTGACGCCTGCGGCACGCCAATGTTCGTTCTCAACCAGTCCGAGCAACGACCAAACTCATCAGTCACAGACTGCGAACGCCCGGAGAGGTAGGAATCAATCCAGCGGAGCACATGATCGGAGAACCCGACTAACTTGAGTTTTTTGAGGAGTTCCCAATGCGAAACAGTGTCGAAAGCCTTGCTAAAATCGAAAAGCACAATAATCGTCAATTTCCCGCAATCCGCGGCGCTCGGCACGTCGTCACAGATCTTGAGTAAGGCGGTCTGCGTGGAGTGCCCGCATCGATAAGCGAATTGCCTACAGTCTAGAATATTATATTTTTCGACGAAATGAATAATCTGATCTTTCATAATTCTTTGGAACACCTTCGCAGTCGATGATAGATTTGCGATGGGACGCGTATCCGAGGGGGATTTTGGTTGTTTTAACTTCAGCAAGGGCCGGATGTGAGCTTTCTTCCATATCAGTGGGAAATATGCATTTTCAATAGACGAATTGAATAGGGTGGCTAACTTGTTCGCTATTTGCGTTACGGCATGTTTTAAACAGAAATCGGATACACCGTCGGGACCAGAGGCGCGAGACAGAGAAACCTTGGCGTTCAGCGTCCTGATCACCACATCGTCAGAGATTAGATTGAAATCGAAAACTGGATTTCCTCTGGGACAAGCTGCCAGTAATTCAAAAGTTTTTATGGAATCTCGTGCATCATCCGAGTTTGAGACAGAAGCGTAATAGGAGTTTAGTTCCTGAGCTGTGAAAAAGTTTAGAGGAGAATTTGTCGACGTCTTAACTAGACCCAAGTTGCCCAATTCCTTCCATAAACGATTTGAACTTTGTATCGAGGAGAGAAGATTGTAATGATAATCACATTTCGATTTTTTGAAATCCTTGGTGAGATTGTCTCTGAATTCGCGATAGATATAAAGTCTAGCAACCTTTGTGAGCGTTTGGCTTTCTTAAATAATACATTTCGCATCTTAATCCTACATTTGAGTTCGATATTTAACCACCGGGCTAAGGGTTTCTTTGTCACAAAACTGCACAGAGGAGCGCATGTGTCTCAGGCGATGCGATTTAGCAAATCAGTAAGGGATTCAGCGCTGACATCGAGTACGTTCTTAGTAGTGGCACTAAGGTGATAAGTGTCGGATTGGGTTAGTGAAGAAGCGACCAAACTCGCGAACCGCACTAAACTGCGCCGCATGATGGTTCTTGGAGGATTCACGCCTGTATCGAATTCAAAGGTAAGCACGAGTAAATCATGCCTATTTATAAAGGGAGCCTCGGATTGAGAGAAGGAGACAATCTTATCGGGATTATCAATCCCGTCAAGTCACCATCAAAGTGGCAGTGTGAAAGGTCGCGCGTGCATCAACGATAAACATGACTAGTGAAGACAGTATCCTTCAAATAAGTGGATTCGAAATTTGACAATAGTAAATTACAATTTAGGTCTCCTGCTAAAATAATATTACGATATGCGTGAGAATGAGCATTGAATACATCAAGAAAGTTGTCTAGTAAGCACCCTTTAGGCCTGCGGTTATTGACGCGAACAAAAGTGAAACCCCGCTTTGTTTGTAAATGTCAAGTAACAAGAATTCGGGCTCGTTGGTGAAAGCACTCGGGGAAAAGGCTAGAACCTTAGCTCGAAGGGAGTCGTGTATGTAACATGCGACTCCGCCCCCCTCCTTGCCTTCTCGATCATTTCGGATCAGAAAATAATCGTCTATTTTTATGAGTGCGTCATCGATGTACGAGTCAAGCCAGGTCTCGGATATTGAGATGACGTGAAAAAAGGTTTCGAAAAAAAAAAATCTTATTTGATCAATATGAGCTAACAATGAGTGCGCATTAAACTGAGCGATTTTCAACACGGATTTTATCGCGTGCGGGGTTTTCGTGCGGTGAGCGGAGCTTTTTTTTCTTGAACTGAGGATAGTCATGCCAGTTTCGATAGATCGTCGTGAGAATTTATGACCAATCTGGGTTGACCATCCTCTTTCCTCACAAAGATATTCCGCGTTTGACCCAAGTGTAAGTATACCCACTATACTTACCCTTGGTTACCACAAGTAAGAGAGGAGAGAGAGAGAGAGAGAGAGAGAGAGAGAGAGAGAGAGAGAGAGAGAGAGAGAGAGAGGGAGAGAGAGAGAGGGGGAGAGGGAGCGGGGGAGAGAATAAACGGTCGTTACCGCGCGCGTTACCTACCCGGTGTCGCATTTTGTTATTTCGAGTGGAGTAAAGATTGCATATTGGTTGTTTTCTTATTCTAATGTAGTAGCTTACGCCCCTCTATCGTGTTAACAAAAAAAACTGAGTCGCCGGATACACAATTGTTGCGTTGACGACGGACGCAATAAATTTGTCGTGAGGACGTGCACACCTCGCGGCTGGCGCCCATTTTCTTCGGGTAGCGTGGCATTAATTTGCGGAGCGATATAACTCGATTTGACCAGAGAGGTCGAGTAAAAATTCGAGGAATTATTTATCGAAATTAGATCGCGTCACAGTACATTGAGATATGTTTAGGAGTTTTTAAAAATAAATTCGTTGACTGGAAGCGCCGTTGATGTGGTCAGCGTCAGACGTGTTGTTCGTTGACATGGCTTGTGGTGCCAAGGAGTCCGGGCGGTCGGTTGATGTAAAACATGAAAACACAACGAATTCTTGAAATATAATATACAAAGGAGTTCGCCTCGTCGGATTTTTTGAAATTTTCATTTTTGACGGAATTGCGGCCGTTTTAATTTAACATTCGTTTTTCGTTCGCAATTTTCGACGACTTTGGTTGCATAAAAAAGCGATGGTTCAATCAAATAAAAAACCCCTCCGTGGCAAACGAGAAAAACTATCGAAGAATATTGTATCCAAATTTGGACAAAATCGGACAAGCCGTTTTCGAAATACACCTTGCACCGACTTTGAAAACTGTATCGAGACAATCGCGTTTAAAAAGTGGGTAAATAAATTACGCGCTCGGCCATTGGGCCGCTGCACGACCTTTCGGTAAATTCACCGTATAATTTCGGCGATTGCGGAATTTCAACATGAAATATTCACATAATATTCTTCGTACTTCAAACATTAAAAAAAAAGACGTTAAAATCGATTTTTCAAGAAGTGTACTTCTATACTGTTTCAAAGTTTGTCAGAAAAATTACTCGCAGGATGGAGATATTTTTTACCGTACCTTTTTTTGGGAGAATTGCTTTTACAGATCTTGAACGTTGCTGTATCCGTTCTTGAGATTTTATTTCGCTGGTCTTTACGGTTCATTTTATCGATTTCACTAACGATGCATAGAATAGAAAATACTGTTCACTCCTGTAGGATAAACGATAGACTGACGCTTCGAACCAGCCCCAGGCCCCCAGAGTTATCCTATCCTTGTATACCTGTTCGCTATAACAAAAGGCCCCAGCGCAACAGCTGCAGACCCAACCGACCGCGCGCTCGACGTTCTGCCGTCTTTCGCAGAATAACCCACAACTTTTTCAATATTGCGAATTTCTACATGAAATTTATACACAATATTCTTTGAACTACAAACAACAAGAAAAAAATCGATTTTTTGAAAAATTTACTCAGGTACCTCCCCTTAAAGAATAAAAAAATTGTCGCGGAAGCTGCGAGCGATCAAAAAATACATAGAGGTTGGCTCAAACCTCCCAGAAATTCCAATTTTTTTTTAATTCATTTTTTTCGTCCACTTCCCACCCAAGAATTTTACGCTTTATGATTTTAAATTTAACCTCACGAAAGTTCTAGCTGTCCTATGAATATTTAGTGGTCGCTCAAAGTTTGCGGAATTCAGAAATTCCGCCAAAAAATATATCTCACATGCACTATTCCTTGTAGCATAAAAACAAAATGAACGGCGAAGTGTTACATTTTCTGAATAATTTATTATACTACGTGCGCAACTAAGTTTCTGGGTTTTTTGACGAATAAAAAATCGAAAATTTCAAGACAAATACAAAAAATGGTTCATTCAAAGTATTGTCCAAGTATTGTATGCATCAGTATGCAGCGATAAAAAGACGCGCCTTTGAACTGAAACCATTCGTCCAACCAATTTTGTACTGCATCGTAATTGGCCAAGTGTAGCCCACCCGAGCCATACGCCATCGACCGGAACAAGTGATAGTCTGAAGGGGCCAGGTTTGGCGAATACGGCGGGTGCGGTAACAGATCCCATTTCAGTGTTTTTATGGTGTCCTGGACGATGGAACTGCGATGGCACGGAGCGTTGTCGTGCTGCAATATCACACGTCCGTGTCTCGTGTCCCATTCTGGCCGTTTTTCGAGCAATGCCTGATTCAAATTAATTAGTTGTTGTCGTTCATAGTTCATAGTATACGATTCTTTTCTGGTCCCACCAAACGCAGAACATTGTCTTTTTTTCTGAAGCGATTTAGCCGTGCCGTCGATGTTGACGCTTCGTCAAGTGAAAGCCACGATTTTCTGCGTTCGGGATTCTCGAAATATATCCATTTTTCATCGCCAGTAACAATTCGATGCAGTTCTGTTTCTGTTCTGTTCGCTTCCTGTTCTGCCGCTAAACCAAAATTTCGGAAGTGGCTTCCCGCTTCCCGCAAATGCTGTTTATTTGGCACAAACTTTGACATTTTCGAGGTTAGAAAAAAGGTCGTTGTGTTGCGATATTTGTTTATATTACGACTGTAGTGTAGTAATGATTTGTAACAAACACCAATTGTACAAATTGTGTTTTTATGTATTATTGTATTATGGAGTCGCTCGTCAAAGAGTGTAGCTACGATTGGTCATCGGTTTGACTAACGAACAGGAGCTTTGAAGAATTATTTTATGAGAACAAAGATTATCACTCTTGGGTTAAACGTGTGAGGTAAAAAATCTGTTTCTAAAGAAAAAAGGATTAATTGTTTTGAAAATTTTACGAAGCGTCAAATTTATGAGTGAGAAAAGTAAATCAAATTGTTGAGAATTGGAAATTTCGCAGCCCTTAAGCGACCACTAAATACTCATTGGACGGCTAGATGTTTCGCAAGGTTAATTTAAAAATTATAAAGCGTAAAATTCATGGTTGTGAAGTGGACGAAAAAAAATCGTCTATTTAATGGAAGTTTGCATTTTTGTGAGGTGGCTTCTAAATATTTTGTCTCTGCTACGGCGAACGCTTCCGCTTATTGTAGCTTCCACATATGGGTACTTCCCCTTATTACATTCCCCACCATTTTCTCCACTTCACATCCCTAATCGATCCCTACCTTGCGGCCGCAGCGGACTTCCCCCTCTGTATCGCATCCACCATGACATTTTCTGTCATGGGTATAGGGAAACTGCGGATAACCTATACCGATACAGCCGGTCCCGAGTTCGCTTCCCGGTCTCGGTTTAGTCGCGTTTCGCCGAGAAATAAATCGCAGGCTACAGGCATACACCGACGACACACACACGAACCGGTTTGTCTGCGCGGCAGCGGCGTAGAACTGGAGCTACGTCACGTCCATATTTATTTTACTCCGAAACCGCGAGACGGCGATTCGAACCCGCGATCTCCCGATGTGCTGATTTCAGAGGCAAGCACGCTAACCACTAGACCAGCACACCTGTATAGGTGACTTCTAAATATATTTTTAATCGCTCGCAGCTTCCGCGACATATTTTTTTAGGAGATAATTGGATGGCGAGAAAAGAGGAAAAAAATAGAGCTCAAAATTGTGCCACCCGAAGGGCCTCTACGGACGGCATATTTTCTACGCGCAGAAAACGCCAGTTTACGGCGCGTTTTCAGTCCAAGAAGGTGGGAATTAAGTTTAAGCGAACTAATTTATTAAGTTTAAATTAATTAATTAGTAATCAAATCGAAATGCTTTTAGACAATTGAAATTTATATCACCGAGAAATTAATTGAGGGTGCATTAATGGTCGAAAAATGAATCCGTTACACAATTTAGGTTCGGAGATTTTTAATGTTCAAGTTGATCCTTTACCCATTTGGCATATACACATGGCACCGTGTAAAGACTAGTTGTTGTCCGCGCCCTGGGCACGGCCAATTTTTCCCCTAAATTCTCCCGGCTCCGCTCCTCCGCCTGAAACATAAAAAGAAAAAAAGGCGAATATCAGTATGCATCAGTATTTACAAGCCGCTGGCACAAGGAATACTTACCTGTTGCCTCCATCTAGTGCCCTCGGGGTACCACTCTGTCAGCGTACCTTCTCCGGTGCTACCCCAGGGCACCTTTCCGGCGACAACTCTCTCCAATGTCTCTTCGACGATGTTCCGCCATGGCACTCTTGCTGTCACTGAGACCATACTGAGGCGTTCCATCGACCAGGCCATACCAAGGCCTTCCGGTAGCTCTCGCCCGGGTCTCTCGTCGGCAAAGTCTCCTCGACGATTGTCCACCGTGGCGTTCTCACTGTCGCCGAGACCACACCGAGGCTCGCCATCAACCAGGCCATGCCAAGGCCTTCCAGTGTCCCCTTGCCAGGGTCTCTCGTCGACACAGAATTCTCAGCGATGATCCACCGAGCATCTCCTCCCAGCGACAACTCTGGAGACTGCCCTCCGCACCTGCAAGGGTTCCAGGGCCACTCAACACCTGGGTTCTCCGGCACACAATTTGGGCTGGAGAGACAAGCCTCGCCAACGGCATAACCAATGTGCGGGCCCCTCCCCCGGTCACCTAGCCCCTCTCGCCACGTATGCTCAAGGATACGACTTCTATTTTTCTTTGTTTATGTTTTTTTTTATAATTCTTTTTCTTCTTAATTATTTATTCTTTATGATGTGAATGTTTGTTTGTATTTTTAGGTTAAGTTAGTGATAGGTTATACTTACCTTGTTCCCCCGTGACATCCCGCGTGCGCCTCATACCTTCCGCGTGCTCGACCCACCGTACCTGTCACGCACCCCGGAATATACACTCGCGAAACACCTTTTTATATTTTATTTTTTTATAAGAAAAATTGTAAGGCGCGCTATGACATTTCGGGGTTATACCGAGGTATCATAGCCGCGCTAAAAACCATCCACGGCGCTCGGTGAAACTAACATGTGAAGTACCCTACGGTAATACCTCCCTTCCTAACCGACCCAGCCCGAGCCGACCGCGCGCCAGTTCCTGCGTTGGCCGATGGTAGGCGTCGGGCGAACTCCTCTCCCGTAAGAGTTTGCGGCCGAGACAACTATTTAAGACGGAATGATACCTCATCGCGGTCGGTATGGTAGAACAATTATAGATACCCAACAATCTCTGAAGCGGCTCTTCAGATCCCGTCAAAACTTTCCCAAAAGACGTCAAATAGATAGACGAACAGCTGTCTGCCCTCAAATTTTCTGAATTTGGGAGAAAAAAACGTCGATCAGCTGATGATAAGCCAATCTACGTTTTTTTTCTCAAATTCAGAAAATTTGAGGGGCAGACAGCTGTTCGTCTATCTATTTGACCTCGTTTGGCAAAGTTTTGACGGGATCTGAAGAGCCGTTTCAGAGATTTTTGGGTATCTATAATTGATCTACCATACCGACCGCGATGAGGTGTCATTCCGTCTTAAGTCCGGCCCTGAGTCGCAAACGAGATATTCAATATCACTGTTCGCAGACCGTGCACAGCTACCAACCCGAGCTCACAGACTAACTCTCACCTATCCTTTTGAACAGGTACCGTACGGTGCCCTCCCAAATACCACTGAGAAACGCTCTTAAAAATTTTCACAGTCCGTAAAAATCTTAAGCTTTCTGTTTCCACTCCTCAAAAAACTACCTTTACTTCTCCCCGTTTTTTCCCCGTTTTTTTGTTTTTCTCGATCACAATTCTTTTGTTGCTCTGTACAATTTTTATATTTCCGCATTAAAATTTACCATTGCCATTTTTTTCTCCTTGCATATTGATTTTATTTTTTATTTATGCCACGGAGCGTACGAAATCCGGCCTTTATCCGGAGGCAACGCCTGAGGCAAAAGGCCGGCCTACCCTACACCCCGGTAACGCTTTGCACTCGGCATCGGCCCGACCCTCGCCTATCCTCAAACTCAGGTACCCGCGGTACCAGGCGTCATCCAGGCCCACGACTCCCCATCACCACCGAGAGTGATAGCCGATACGCGCACAACGCATCTTTTGCAGGGAGTCTTTCTCCATGGTGAAAGACTCCCTCCCGTTTCCCAATATCTCAAAACCGTTCTCACGGCCTCACAGCCCGAGACAGCACTCCAGGATTCTCGACACACGAGTTCCAACGTACCGGTGAAGAAGGAGGAGACGAAAACCGACTCTTGAGAGGAAGACCTCTCTCCCAATGCGTTGAAGACGCCTCCCTCATCATCGCCGCTATCTTTGGACTCCGAATTCGAGGATCTTCACGAGGCTCTCGCCCTGGAGGCCGAGAAACCGATCTCCTCCCACGCACCCCGGGCGGCCTACTCTTCCCCCGGGTATATCCCATCCCGCATCCCCACGCGTTCTGCTCGGGTCACCACCAACCCTCGCGGTCGCAGGCCTTTCATCGAGCTCAACCATTAGAACACCCCCTCCCGCCCTCTCCCCCCTTCCCGGTCTCCTACTACGGCATCGTAAGCCCTAGACTCCCTCGGTTGGGCCTAGAGATCCGCATTTTTGTGTACAGGGTCCTTTTCAGGACCCGAAAAACCAAAACGCCAAACACAACTTTTTTCCACAGGTACATCTATCTTCATCGCCTGGTTAAGGATGTTGAGTCCCAAATCGCAAATGATGATGAAATTCTGTAAATTTGGTATGTTTTTGTATGAAGTATTTCAAAGGTCGTGTAAAAATTTCACGACAATTAAGAAGCTCCTTATTGAACAATTAACATTCACAAATTAAAAGTTGTCTTATGGAAACTGATGTAACTTTGCGATAAGTTTTTTTTTGACCTCTCAATTTTGTAATATCTACAATATACTGAAAGCAACGGAAACAAAACGAAGTTTATTGATAAATTTTTTTTTAATTTCTTTTAAAAATCGTTCTTAACAAAATGTTAATTTTTTAATAACGAGCTCCCTAATCGTCGTGAAATTTTAACACGACCTCTTAAATACTTCATACAAAAACATACCAAATTTTCAGAATTTTCTGATCTTTTTTTATTTCAACCCTTAAGGAGGTTGAAGCAATGATGATAAAATTCGGAAAATTTGGTATGTTTTTATATGAAGTATTCAGGAGGTCGTGTAAAAATTTCATGTCGATTAAGAAGCTATTCATTGAACAATTAACATTAACATGTTTCATAGGGACTCAACATCCTTAACCGGAACCTCACTCGGTTCTCCTCCCTCGGACCGGGGTGGGAGAAACCCGGTTAACATAGTTATAGAACTGAAGGAGCTAAAATAATATTTCAATCTAAATTTAAAAACTGAGCGAGCCGTCATTTTAGTGTAGAAACGTTGTGTCAAAAGATTAAGAGGGTATGATACTCTTCGACGCAGCCCCGGCTCGAGTCGGTAGGGCAGAGCTCGCACGAGCTACTGCTCCCTGCCGCTAGATGTCACAGTGCGCGTTCATCACGAACGCGTGTCCGTTCCGAACGCACGCTGCGACGGGGTCGCGGGCCTCTTGCGTCGTGGCCTGCATCGTTATGGCTCGACGCAACGTGTGTGTGCGCGTGTGGCTATGTGCATTCGCTACGTCGCACAGTGAGGCCAAATCCCAAAAAGCTGGCCAAAAGTAAAAAAATAGAGTTTATGTTCCGGTTCCTGGCTTCAGCGCGGCCTCACCTCTATACCTGCTACTGTGAGACAATTGAAAGGGGACTCGCAATCGAGCTAGACGCGCCATGCAGTAAGCAAACATTTCAACGCATATTCAAGAGGACGCCAAATCTCTAAAAATCAATCGGTTTCAATTTTTTAGAATGAAATCAGCAGCTGCAAGTAAGTTGAAAATCATTATGTAACACAAAATGAATAAAAATAATAGTTTATGCGATAACAATAAACGGATTATTTGTACGAAAATAAACGGAAGATTAAAACGGAAAATTTTTAACACAGAGAAAAGTTTATAAGTTCTATAGAGTTCTGCGACTTGACTGATCGCATGTTGTAGATGGAACTATTATTAAATGAAAAAAATTAAAACTCGCTGCCTCTAGCTGCTATTGTGTCGTTGGTGTGAGTTCTTGCAATGTAAAATGTAGTTTTCTGAATTTCGTACATTAACGACGCGGAACGTTTTGCTCTTTTTCTTCAATTTGTCTGCCGTCTTCATTGTATTGAGTTCTGTGATACGTAATTCACTTTTATAATTATCCTCTTTTTCTTTACAAATAATATTTTGGAATAAATAATAGTAACGAGGTCCAATATGGAATTATCCATCCATAGAGATATTATATTTTCCAATTTTAGAATCTGTCGCTGATGAACATGAAGTATGTCGCCTGACAAGAGAGGACATTTTTTCGATATTGAAAGGTCATTTGAATGACAAAGCGACTGAAACATATACAGTGATGGAAAATTTCATGTCTGCTAAATTGCAACGCCCCTATGCGCTATCAGACAATGCAAAACCTGTTCTCCGCAAGTTGTTGCATGACTTGCATAAAAAGGGGCAGCAAGTATCAAGAACTGAAGGCAAATTTCTGGAAAATATTCTGAATGGTTAAGCGCGTTCGTTTCTTTCGAAGAAACTAAACAATCTTCAGAAAAATCTCTTAATTTGGGTTGGCTTTCTTCAGAATTTGCAAAGTCTAGTGACCGGACAAAACGAAGGAGGACTGAAGAATTACGCACCGGACATAGTATGGAAGAATTGACGTATGCGACTCAAATGAGCCTTCGTTCATCTGGGAAATCAGATGCTGCGAAAATTGCCCGTGATTCGGGATTGGGGAGCCCATCTAAAGCTAAGAAGTATAAGGAGGGCATAGATGCGATTCAAGAAACGACTTTACCTGCCGATGCTGCTCTGTCGCGCATCGTGGAGCTAAAATGATCGAAATCAGTATATCAGAAGATTCGTAATAGAAAAGAAGCGAACCGCTGTAATTTATTTCCACTGTATACATTGCCATATCAAGTCAAGCTCAAGTGTTATCCGCCTAAGTCAGATATTTCTGTCAATGAATGTAGTGCTGAGGTAAAATTGCAGGCTTTGCTCAATCACACAGCTGATAGAATATTATTAACACAAATGGATGTTGTCAAAAGTTTGTCTCTTGAAAATGTTAGCAACTTGAGTTTAATTTGTAAGTGGGACTGCGATGGTACTTCTGGCCAGAGTACGTACAAGCAAAAGTTCACCAGTGATGATGGAAGCAAGTCCAATGCTAATGTTTTTTTTACCTCAATCGTTCCACTGCAGCTTATATCAGACGACCAAGAAACAAAAGCTAGACTTGTTGTATGGAAAAATCTCAGGCCGTCATCTCCTCGCTTTTGTATACCTATCAGGATCCGAATTTTTCACGAGAGTCCTGAAGCCACTCGTGAGGAAATGGACTATATTAAACAGCAAGAGAACAATCTTGTCCCTTTCGAAAAGATCATAGATGGAAAAGAAATAAGAGTTTCTTTCCGACTTGCTTTCACCATGGTAGACGGTAAAGTTTGTAATGCTATCACGTGGAATACGTCTACTTAACCATGCTATTTATGCAAAGCAACTTCAAAATACTTCAACAATATCGATGCAATTGTAGAAAAGGAAATATCTGATGATCATTTATAGTTTGGATTATCAACTTTGCATGCATGGATACGGTTTTTCGAATGTTGTTTGCATGTAGCATATATGCTTGAAATTAAAACGTGACAAGCGCGTAGTAATAAAGAAAAGGAACAAATAACAATCCAAAAAACAAATATACAGAAGGGTTTCCGTATCGAATTGGGTCTAATAGTCGATCAGCCAAAGCCTGGTTTCGGTAGCTCGAATGATAGGAATACCACTCGACGATTTTTCGAAAAGTCAAGCATTTCTGCTACTATTACAGGGGTTGATGAGGACTTGATTAAGCATTTCCATGTCATATTGTAGACAATTCCGAGTGAGCATGAAATCGATTGCATACAATTTCAAGATTATGTCTTACAGACAGCTCCCTACTTTGTGCAGTTATATCCGTGGTTCTACATGCCAACTTCGTTACATAAGGTATTGTTTCATGGTGCAGAAGTGATAAACTCATCGGTATTGCCGATAGGACAAATGTCTGAAGACGCTCAAGAGTCTACTAATAAATGCATTTAAAAGTTTCGTAAAGATTTTGCAAGAAAGTGTTCCCGAGCCAAAACAATGGAAGACATTATTTCACGCTTAATAATAATATCCGATCCATTTATTTCAAGTTTGCGCGAATTGCCTCGAAAAAACTTAAAGTTGTGCTCGCAGAAGCAGTTCTATTGTTAGCTGTGCCACGTATACCAGCAAGTACAGGAAGCTCCAGCGATTTAAAATTTGAATCAACTGATTGTGAATCAAATCATTCTTCGGATGATGATGCGTGAACTTTGAGTCAACCGATTGTATGTTTTATCGTATTATACAACATATGTATCTATTTTGTGCTTTCTCTATAAAAGTGGTTCATGTAAAATCTGCCATTTTGATTTTATTTCAAATTTTGACTTCGGATTCATAATCAGCGACCCCGAAAACCTCCGAGTGCTGACTTTCAGCCAAATTTATACCGTTTTCGAGTTTTGGCTAGCTTTTTGGGATTTCGCCCCACTGTGCGTCGGGCGCACGGGGTTGAAGATTGTTTTTTCCCACATGCTACCCCTTTACAGTGAATACACTTCGTGTGAGTATGTACACGTGTATACCCACACGTGTCGTGTCGACGAAGAATTTCGTTTTCTTCGTCAACGCTAACTTTGCACGAAATTCGAGATTATAGCGAATCTTAATTTCGCGGTAAAAGTTCTTACTGGCGGACCGCGCTTTTCTGCAGCGAGATAATTGTTAAATATTGATTACTTTTAACAGTTCTCACATTACTAAATGTGCGGTACTTCCTATACCTCTCAGCAAATATGATTGTTGCTTACGCATTGCAAAAACTAACGATGAAAATTACACAAAAATAGTTGTTTAAACAACCGGTGTGCTGGTCTATGGTTAGCGTGCTTGCCTTTGAAATCAGCACATCAGGAGGTCGCGGGTTCGAATCACCATCCCGTAGTTTCAGAGAAAAATAGATACGGGCGTCACGAAGCTCTAGTTTTACACGGAGTCGCGCACGCGGACTCGGAAAATGTCATGGTGAATGCGATACAGAGAGGGGTAGGGGGGGACGTCGGCCGCGGCCGCAAAGTGGGCATCGTCTGGGGATGTGAAGTGGAGAAAATGGTGGGAAATGTAATAAGGGAAAAGTACCCCGTACATGGAAGCTACAATAAGCAAAGCGTTCGCCGTAGCAGAGGCAATAAAAAAATAGTTCTGTCAACAATTATTTTGCATTTATTCTCAATCACGGGTATGATCGGTGGATACGGGACTTTTTATACCTCTCAGCAAGTATGATTGCTGTTTACGCGCTGCAACAACAAACTGTAAACATTATGCAAACATAATTGTTTAAATAATTATTTTCACCTTTATTGTCGATCACGGGTATGATCAGTAGACACGGTCCTTTCTCTACCACTCAGCAAATATGATTGCTGTTTACGCACTGCAAAAACAAACGGTAAAAATTACGCAAAAATAATTGTTTCAATAATCATTTTTGCATTTATTCTCGATCACGGGTATGATCGGTAGACACTGTACTTTCTACACCTCTCAGCAAGTATTATTGCTGCAAGGTGTGACAATTTGCGAGTTTGAACGATTAGTTTTGCTCTTATTCTCGATCACGGATGCGGTCGGTAGATACGATACAGTCTGTACCTCTCAGCAAATATGATTGCTGCTTACGCGCTACAAAAATCGACGGTGAAAATTACGCAAGAATAAGTGTTTAAATAATCATTTTTGTATTTATTTTCGATTACAGGTATGATCGGTAGGCACGGTACTTTCTATACCTCTCAGCAAGTAATTGCTCTTTACGCGCTGTAAAAACGAACGGTAAAAATTACGCAAACATAATTGTTTAAATAATCATTTTTGCATTTATTCTCGATCATGGGTGATTGGTAGACACGGTACTTACTATACACCTCAGAAAATATGATTGCTGATAACGCACTGCAAACACAAACGGTAAAAGTAATTCTTTAAACAATTATTTTTGCATTTATTCTCGATCACGGGTATGATCGGTGGATCCGGTACTTTCTACACCTCTCAGTAAATAAGAGTGCTGCTTACACGCTGCAAAAATAGACGGTAAAAATTCTGCACAAATAAGTGTTTAGAAAGAAACTTTGTTCGCATATAAAAATTGGAAAAATTTCACCTTTCGTTGTACTCGCAATGCGCAACTCTCGCAAGTTGTCGCAAGTCTCCATGCGAAAAACTACAAATGATGGAAGCAGTGATTCGTCAGACTTTCTCTATAGTCCATGCGAAAAAAGCTGAGTAACACTTTTTATAACTTTCTGTACAGGCATTCAGTGAATCATCAAAACATTTCTCCCGCTGCTCAATAAAATGACAAGTTTGATAAGTAGGTGGGCAAGTTATGCGCTTTTCCACGGCTTGTCAAAACTTGTCACCTTGTTCGGTGGTCACGAAAATCTTCTGATGATTCACTGAATCCCTCTAAAGAAAGTTATAAAATGTTAGACAGAGTTTTGATGAATCAAAAACCGATGAATTGTACAGTAGAGAATGTCTAATGAAACATTACTTCCATCACGTGTAGTTTTTCGCAAGGACACTATTGCAAGTACAGCAAAAGGCGAGATTTCCCCAATTTTTATATCAAAACAAAGTTTCGTTGATATACGCAGTATAGGTATTTGTTCGTAACACAGCAGTATCCACACAGAGCTTGCATTCCTTGCGAAACGCAGAGAGCACACTTCAAAGTACAGTTTTCGCATTCACCGTAGATAGAGTTATAAGCATGGACGCAAGAAAACCCATTCATCTCCGCGACACTATACATAATTATTACAATTCTGAGAAATTGTGGAACAACTATTGATAATTTATATTATCTAGGGGTGTGCGGGTACCCGATTGACTCGGGTACCCGATGTTCGGGTCGGGTCGGGTACCCGACGGGCTTCGTTTTTGCATTACCCGAATTTTTCGGGTAGCCCGAATTTTTCGGGTAGCCCGAATTTTTCGGGTAGCCCGAATTTTTCGGGTAGCCCGAATTTTTCGGATAGCCCGAATTTTTCGGGTTAATTCGGGTTCAAAAAAATCAGTTGGCACTGAACAATTCATAAAAACTCACCGGGTGGGTCGATTTCAGCCCCCCCCCTGTGCTTATTCGAAGCGAGAAGAATGTAACTTTTATTTGACGTTTTGAAATTAAAAATACGCCACAAGAACTCCTAGCGAAAATATGTTTAAAATTGAAATACTATTTCGATATGATCCGCGAAAATTGACCTTTTTCACTCCGTAGGGTCAATTTTCGCGGATCGTATCGAAATAGTATTTCACACCCCTAATATTATCGCACGTGGTTAAGCGGATCCGCAGAGGGAAACAATTTGTTCTTAAAATATGTATAGATGATGTACCTAACCTTAGCGTTGTTCGATGAAAACGCCACTCAGATGACTCGCATGAAGAAAACATAATGGCCGTCGAACTTGACACGATAAAACATTTTTTCCCCTTGTTTTCCAAAGGAGAACAACGAAAAGGTTAATTGTTAGCACATTCTATTTACACACGTTCCAGTCTCACATCACCTGTCACTTCCTCAGCTTGCAGAGTTCGAACCAGCATCGATGTGTCGTCTGCAGAATGCGTGGTGAGCACCTTGTCGGAATTCGCGCGAAATTAGTTTCTCCAAAATCGTGCGAGATTTGCACAAAATTATCAACAATTACCCACTATTTACGGATTCCTACGGAGTTCTTGAAATATGCGGAGGAATAAAGTGTTTGAGGTGCCAAAATACGTTTTTTTAACGTGGCTACCCGGCTTTTCTCCTCTCCAAGTCATGGCATTAGCCAAACTTTTTATTTTTCACCATTTCAATCATAAGTTCGGCATGGTAATAGAATCTACTTTTTTTCGATTCAAAAAATTTGACGAGAAGACAGTCGTTCGGCTATTAATTTGACATTGTCTGATTAAATTTCGTGAGATTCTGACGAGCCGTTCAAAAAATCCGTGGGTACCTACTTTCGTGATTTGCCATATCGACCGCGATCGGGTTCCATTCCCTCTTAAGCGGTTTCTTTTCTTCGTGCAATAACAATACTCGAAAAAAAATGTGAATTTTCAGTTCGAACGGTTTGTTTTCGGACATTAAAGAAACTTGTGGGTTAAACGTGGCAACACCGCGTTAAGGTTGAATGGGCACGGTCTTACATACAGGTCTGGAAACTCTCATGTTAACAGCCGCGATCAGGTGCGTGGAGAATTTTGGTCCCAACGCCGCCACTAGTTGTCGCTGCGGTTTTGAAACCCAGACACACATAACCTCAATACGGTGAACAAAGGAGTGACCGGTTAAAAACGTGTGTCGCTGAGTCGCTGATAACTGTTTTTTTTCTACGTTTCTGACAGAGTACGTTGTCGATAAATTGAACGCATACCCTGGTGGAACTTTTTTTTTAATTGATAAAAAATTGGCAGAATATATCAAATGTGATAAATTCGTAGAGATTATTGCATCTTTTGATAAAAAATATTGACAATTTATAACAAAAATGATTACCATAGGTCAAGAAATAAATTATATAAATGAACAGGTACTGTATTATTTTATCAGAATTAATATGAAAAGTGTTAATAATTATTTAAAAATTTCAAACATTTTTATGAGACATTGTCATAATTGGATCAATTCTGTGCAAAACAAAATTACATAATATAATATAATCTCGCAGACAACACCAAGAAATGCAATATAACCTTAAATGTAATCGAACATATTTCACTATATATTTTGGGAATAGCCATTTTTCATAAAACGTCTTATTATTGATAAAATCGAATTGAAAAAAAAAAGATAAAATATAGATAAAATTGGAACAATTGATATATATATATATATACACACAATTTTATGATACTGAAATTTATTGTATTTTTTTTATTTTTTTTTTTATATGTATTCCTCAGGTACGGGGTCCTTCCCCTTTTACCATCCCCTCCTTTTATTCCTTCCATTCCTCCCGACATTCACAATCCTTCCAGAGGCTCCCTACATCCTTCCAGAGTTCCCCCGCAGAGTGTTGACCGCAGCCACTCTTTCCTAATGCACTACTGTATCGCATTTGCACGAGGGCCCAGGAAACTGCGGAAAACCTGGGCCGATACAGGCGGCTATCTTTGGCTGAGTTTCAGTTGTATTAAACATCAGAAACACAGACAAACTGCCTCCCGCTCAAAGGTTGACGCGCAAACCAGTGCACGGGCAAGCGGTCACCGCTCCAAGTATTGGCAGCCTCCAATGCTGCTTAACTTCAGTGACCGCCGAGCCCGCACACCGACCGCGCGCCTACCTCTGTCGGTTGATACTGACATTTATTGTAATAATCAGTAATTACATGAATTGACAATAAATACGATATTCTGGTATGTAATTTAAGATTATGCATTATCACATATATATTTTCTAAGTGATCATGCATGTTGTGTTCTAACGCCAGCATATCACTATTATTTTATTGTTATTAAGTAATTCCACTTTTTATTCGAATGTTTCAATATTTAGTAGGTGCTTGCAAAATTACAAACAGAACACATTTCATTTTGAGTATTTTTTTCATATAGTCATTATGAATCAATGATACAAAAGAACATATATATATATAAGTTAGAACTAATCATCATTACCGCCCTTTGGAATTAGCCCTATAATTTTTTTTTCTTTAATTGACAGCAGTATGCACGTATTTTAAAAATGTTCTGGTTTATAAACGCTCAATTCCCCATTTAGATCGCATGCTTTTATGTGCTGTATGTTACTGGAAAACAATAGTTACGTATTGCGTAGAAACGCTTAACGAAAACCATAGTTATCGGACCGTTTTCTTCGGTGATTACATGACAAATATTTTGAATTGCACCTATTTCGGAATTGTTTATTTTTATTAGGAATTGTTTATTTAATGATTATTTTATATAGGAGATTAGGAGGATTATTATTATAGGAGGAGAATAGATTATTTTATATAGGAATTGTTTATTTTTGAACAAAATTGTTCTTGATATGCTGTTGTTGTATATTTCATATTATTAATTATGATTTTTGAGTAGCATTTGCTCTCATTGATTTATTTTTAAATACCAAAATGGAATAAATTAAGAAACAATTTTTTTTAGGATAAAATATATAAAATCAGGTGAACCGGTGCGTTGGTCTAGTGTTTAGCGTGCTGGCCAGCGGACCGGGAGTCGCGGGTTCGAAACCCAGTCGTGTACTTCCGTTGTGAAATATTTTTATTCGACATTTTTCGGCGAAAGACGACTAGTTCCGTGACTGGGAAGCGAGCTTGTGACCGGCTGTATCGGTATAGGTTATTCGCAGTTTCCCTATACCCATGGCAGGTATGTCATGGTGAATACGATACAGAGGGGGAAGTCGGCTGCCGTCGCATTCGGGGGGGGGGGGGGGGCAGGCGGGAAGGGGAGAGTTGTGGAAGGGGGTGGGGGGATATGTAAAATAGGGGGAGGTGAGAACGAAGTTAAGGGCGGGGTAAAGTTAATTCGGCGAAAAAAGGCATGTTTTTAAGATTTTTTTTTGGCGTAACGAATAGTGTTCGTTTATTGAAAAATTTACATATAATAAAGTAACATTTGAACAACATTCTCCTAAATTTGCATTGCAAAATATTCAAAATTGAATGAGTGAAAATTAAACCCCGGAGGCGCCTCGAAAATAAGTTGGTTTGCGGTGTGCACCATAACTCGCAACAGAATCATGCGAAACAAAAAAATCAAAATGCATTTGTTAAAGGAGATGTTTCTCGAGGTAATGACGGGAGGATTTTTTTTCGATTTTTCGTAACACTTGGGAGCCAAAAACCCGATTTTCGCCAAAAAAAATCGGCTAATTTGTTGTTGAAAAATTAGTAATTATTAAAAAAAACAAAAAAGCTCTCGACAATACCTGGTGAATTATGTGAAGAAGTACTGTGCAAAATTTCAAAGCGATTGGTCCAGTAGATTTTGAGTTATCGTGCACACGGACTTCAAATATGACAAGTCTCAGAAAAACGGTTTGAAAAACGCTGAAGAGTTTGGTCGCTTAGCGCTCATTGCACATAAGTTTGAGAACACTTCTCGATTGCATAGAAATCTGAGAAAATTCATGCATATTAAAGGTACTCAATAGATTAATTTTGCATAATAATAATTCCAAAATTTTATTAAAAAAATGATGAAAAAAAAAATTAATCAACAAATTTCCCCGCAACCCAATTTTTTTCGTGTTTCGTTCATTTTTCTGAATACGTATGAATTTTTTCAGATTTTTCAATTATCTTTGAATTTTTAGAAATTCAAAATAAAACTCGATAATTTCCTTATACTCACTCAAAGTCGTCGATGCCAGGTCCGTAGAGCAAAAGGCTTCCATCAAGATGATCGAGAGCATCTTTTTGCGTTTGTCTACGAAAAACTCTTTCTTCTTTACTGTCGTGTGCCGCTAGTCGTATACGACTAATGTGTATACTAATATACACCATGCCTCGAATATACATAACGGGACCGGAACAGGCCCGTTTATTAAGAAATTTTTTCGGGGTCGAAAAATACAATAGCGCGTAGCGCAGCTGCCACCCAGACATAAAATCCGGCATGGAGCAATAGACGCTCAAATACTCATAACTTCGTCCATTTTACTCCGATCGACTTGAAATTTTAACACAATATTCTTGATATATTATGCATTCATTTTAAAAATGTTCAAAAAATGAAAAAAAAAATCTGAATACTTTACCCCGCTCTTAACGAACAACACCACTGTGAACCCCTGTTTTTTTGCCATTTTTCAAGAATTTTTTTTGTGGGAAACAAAAGAGATATTCGAAAAAAAAAATTTTCGTTTTGTTCGTTGTTTATTGAAGATGCATAAAACAAAATTTCAAATTTTTCACGCCCCATGGTGACGCTGGGGAAGCTCCCGCGTCAGGTACTGTTGCCTCTGCAGTGGTTCGCGACACGCAGCAGAACTCTCTTCAAAGTCGATCTGAAAAAAAATACCGAGTGTTTTCGTTAATAATATGATATTTTGAAGAGACGTACATAGGGATTTGAAAAAATATTGATTTTTATAAAATAGGCACGCTTTTGAAATTAAAGGACGATTTTCGAGCAAAATTTCTCGTCGAAAATAGGCTATAACTTTTTTTATTATTGAGATATCGAAAAAATCCTATGTACTTCTTTAGATAATCTTGTTTTATTGATGCAGTCCAAATTTGAAGTCGATCGGATAAAAATTGCTCGAGTTCTGTTGCGTGCCGCACCCAAAAAAGTGGTTTTGAGAAAAACGCGTTTAAAGTTTTAGGTTTGTTAATTTATGCGATAAATTGGAAAAAAAATTTTTTACCTTTAATCAGCGATGCCGGCACCATATAGCTGGCCTTCAAGAAGCAAATCATTGTCCCTAGCATCTTTTCTCGAACTTGTAGAGGCTCTTCTTGCCTCTTTTGCAGCGTCTGTGAGCGAGCGCTCCGCCAGCTCGATCCGCGCTGCGTCGGTTTCAACGCAAAAATTGAAACAATTTGGGCCGATCGTTATCCCCAACGTCTCCAAAACGTTCATGGGGCTTCTCAGGCCATCATTGAATAATAATACCGCGATATCAGCTGCAATATCGACGATTTTTTTGCTCCCGGACTGACACTTGGGGGCTATTGCCCAAACTGATTTGTTGTAGCTTTCGTTGTTGTTTTGCGTGAAGCCGCCCAAACAACGCTGCAGCAAATCGTCTCTGCTCAAATTTTCGAAGACTGGCGCAATTGCCTCCAATACTTCCTCAGGAAGAGGCGGCTTATGGCGATATTCAGAAATATTACCGCTTGCCACCGCTCGCTGCCACAAACACCACGACTCGGCTCCCTCTGGGCAATCGTCATGTTGTGGCTCACTATCTGTGGATATTTTATGTTTGATAGTTGCCCAAATTGCCTTCCTCATTTTTTCAACATCATCGCTGTTCCTCCGAATAGCCAAGCCGTAATATGTGCTCAACTCGTCAATCAATTTTCCGGTGAGCTTTCCTCTGCCAGACAATCCTTTTTGTTTTTTCACGATTTCGCGGAGGCGCGTCCCCATACGTTTTTGGACATGATCGATGCACTCTTTTTTTTTTATCTCGAAACCGTCGTACGGATCGCTATTCGATATACCTGCCGACCCTGAGGCGCGCAGCTGCGCGAGACCCCGAGCGTCACGGAGCGCTGCACCGCTCCACAAAACATTCAATATCTCCGAAAATAATTATTTTTTCGACCTGGGTCCAACGGCATCTTAATCTTAAATGTATTTTAGATTTTTCTAGATGGTTTTCAAAAAATCGATTTTTTGAAGCCGTCACATTGGTGTTGTCCGTTAAGGCGGATTGCGGCTCCTAAAAAGGGAAAAGACCCTGTACGGCTGGAACGAATCAATAAAAAAAAATATATATATATGAAATCAGGTATATTTTACGAAATAAAAATACAGAAAATGTAATAAAATATCCTCTGATGCCATTATATTACTACTATACTTAACGAAAACTAACAAAAAATGTTCTAATATATCAAGAAATGATGAACATAATCCTCAGTATTTGATATAAAATTCTAAAAGATGATGATTTATATGACAATTACTGAAGAAATATGATTATTGGTACCAATTCCTGATCATCTAACTACACAACGGGGCAATTTTGTTAATATCTTACCCATTTTTTACAAAATTTATCAATTTCCGTTCAAATCTTGGAAAAAATCTGAAAAAATATGTTCAATTTTTACAAAATGTGACCAGAAAGTTCCACCAGGGTATTTTGTTAAAATGGTGAATTGGTGCACCGTATGGAATTATCAGTCCGGCAGCAAAACTTAAGCGAAATGTTCCATGTTTCACGTACCAAAAGACACAGTGATGTGGAAAAAGTGGGAAGAGGCTATTCCGGGAATTGTTAAGTTGAAACGGACAGACGTTATGTGTGAAAAACATTATGATGACAACCATATTTCTCGAGAATGGGTGAATCTTGAGGCAAATGGGCAGATAATTGCCCAGGTGAGTCATCAGAAAAAAATTCGCGTGTGGTTTCAAGAGTTCATACGCAATTTTTTTGTAGGCCACATACAAGCGTCCGAGACTGAAAGACCTTTTTTGCATTTGCATTTTTTGCATTTGTACTTTTATTAAATTGCATAAAATAACACGGAAATGAGGGATGGAAGAAAAAATTTAAACAAGTAGCTTTGAAAGTTCACATGCAATGTGACAGCTTCAAAATCGTATGCATATACTTGTCGCGCTCGCTTGGATTTAGACAGTTTGTTTGATTGCGATTAGGATCATATTTTTTTATTCTATGAATCGAAATTGACATAACTACCGCCTTTTCCTGGCCCTTTTAAAAGTTTTTCGAACTCATAATAAATATCCGTGTACCGAACATGAAGGCGGGACAGAGATAGAAAGATCTCCCCCCTCAGATCTCAGATCTCCAACCCCCTCAGGCCCCCCCCCCTGGCTGCGCACGGGTATTATGATCAGAACGAACCTCGTGGCGACTACTGAACTACAAACTCTCTTCAATATCCCAGTTAGCCAAACGTACCGGTGGTACAGCGTACCGCAAATGTGGAGTACGCCGTACTGGCACGGCACCGGTAATGTACGAGTACGGAGTACCAGCGTAGTTGTATCTCCGCGGTACCGCCACCATCGAGTTACGACGTACTGTAGTACATTTGCAGTATGCCGTACCGTAACCGTGGAGGTACGCCGTACAGCAATACATTTGCGGCACGCCGTACCGGTACCGCGGCGATACGCCTGCTGCAGTACATTTCCAATATGCTGTACGGGTACCCTGGAGGTACGCCGTACTGCAAATGTACTGATAGAAAAAATGAATTTCCGTCTATTCTCCCGTGACATGGTTAATCACCCGTGGCATATTCATATTATACGAGGCGTGTTTTTTAACACCGAATGCCTTCTCAACGTTTAGTTGAGAATAACTGTAGCTTGGGGCCCTTGATAAAAAAAATTGGAATACTAAATTATTAGCGGCGTGAAAGGGAGCGTTCGAAAAGCCCGCTGAAAAGGGAGATGAGTGGCGCGAATGCTGGTGTCTGACCGGCAACAACCTGGCGTGCGCGTGCGCGCGCCGTTCCCGGGTACGAAGCTGATTGGCGAAAACGGGAGTCGGAGTGCAGATGCAATAGCGAGTGGACGTGCTATATGTGTTAGCGCGTATTGTGAAATTGAGCTGTTCACCACGCGGTCCCCTGGGACTAATGGTGATTTTAAAGTATTGTAAAGGTAAGTTCTTGTTTCTGTTCTAGTTTTCTTGCCTTTCTGCCTGTTTCGCTCTTCCTCGCTCTCTATCGGTCTTCATCTGGCACGACGCCATCGTTTCTCAATTTTTTTTTCTACATATAATATATAAATTATTTTATTCAAAATGTTGAGCACATAAGAGAGCAACATTTCAGCAATATTGAAAATAAATCTCATCCAACATTTCGAGAAATTCAGCCGGTGTGACCTAGTTTCCGGAGACCCCGCAAAAAAGTGTCCTCGTAGTGGTCAGGATAACTCATTGTACGGCGTACTCCACGTGAGCCGTACATCTGCGGTACGTGGTTATCTGGGATGCTACCTACCCCGGGGGCTGGCACCTCCTACCCAGATAACAACGTACCGCAGATGTACGGCTCACGTGGAGTACGCCGTATCGGTACTATAACCCCCACGTGTGTGCGTACAATACTGATACGTTGGCGGTACGCCGTACGGTACGCTGTACCGCAAACATACCGCCACGGTATCGATGCTGCGTATCTCCACCGTACTAGTAATGTACGGCTACGGTACCTCGACGGTACCAGTGCAGTTCGCCTACTGTACCCATATAGTGACATTTATTAGTATATATAGTACTTCTACGGTACCAGTGTAGTACGTCTACTGTACCCATGTAGTGAGATTTATTAGCATATATTGTACTTGTTCGGTACCTCCGAGGTACCAGTGCCGCATGTGTACTGTACTCATATAGTGAGATTTATTGGCATCTATTGTATTTGTACGGTATCTCCGAGGTACCGGTACAGTGCGTCTACTGTACCCATATAATGACATTTATTAGCATATATTGTAATTGTACGGTACCTCCACGGTATCAGTGCGGTACGTCTACTGTACCCACACTGAGAAAAAAAATCCTTGAAACAACTAAATCTCTTTAGTTGATATATAAGTTGATTGATTTAACTAAAATTTGCTTACACTAGATGAGGATTAGTTCGTTCATGGCAATCATTGATATTTTGTTTATTTGTATCAACTAAATCAGTAAAATCAAATTTTTTGTTCAAAGAACTGAAAATATTTATTTGCTTATACTTTATTCAAATATATTTTCATTGTATATTTGTTTGAATACCAGGTATCAAAGTATCTAAACAATTTTGTTGAAAATAACAAATATTTTTTGTATCAAATCGGATGGAAATATTTTTAAAAACTAAAATTTTGTTGAAATCAATGTATATAATTTAGTTAACATTATTTTTCAAAGTAACAAATAATTTGGATAGTGGGATTTTTTTTTATGTGACTCAACTAATCTGCATCAATCGCGTACTAGATCAATTGGTGATACCAATGCCTAAGAAAATCATTTAACAATTTAATTTGGTCGGTACAACTATTATGATTTTGTTATCCATAAGTCAAAAATCGGTTGCTTTTCACACTACATTTAGTTGGACCTTTTATAAACAGTGACCAACTTGGTTTCTTTGTTAAAACTAGATGATTTGTTTATTGAACATAATGTATTTCTTCTAATACACTTTATGAATAGTCTATTAGATAAAATCTACACAACACAATCTAAATAACTAATTTTCGTAAGTTGACAAAATAATTTGTCTTATTTTGAAAAAAATTTTAAAATCATTAAAAACATCTTTTTGCATATTTTTATCTATGAGAAATCAGAATTTCAAGATCCCAAAAATATAGCTAATTCAAACAAATAAAACTAAGCATCGTATAATTACTTAATACGACGTTATAATTAACCAATCATATGGTTAAATTATTTTGTTCAACCAAAAGCACAAATGTATTACCAAAACCGAAATTTAGTTGGATTGGTTTTGAAAGTGTTGTCCGAAACAGATTTCAACCGTTTAAATACATTTATAATTGTTTTAAATAAGTTTTATTCAGTCACTTTCAAACTTAATCCAACTAAATTATGGTTTCGGTAATAAATTTGTGCTTTTGGTTTAACAAAATAATCCAGCTAATCTTCGTAAATTGACAAAATAATTTGTCTTATTAAAAAAAATTTTTTTAATCATCAAAAACTTTTTGCATACTTTTATCTATGAGAAATCAGAATTTCAAGATCCAACAATATAGCTAATTCAAACAAATAAAACTAAGCATCGAACCAAACGAATAAAACGCCAAACGAATTGAACCCCAGGCGTGGCTATCACTTAAATATAAGGAAGCGATCTTTAGAGTATAATGCTCTGTTGGCGAAGTGGGTAGGGCGTTCGACTACTGTTTTGGAGAAATCGAGTTCGATCCTCGGTACTGTCATTTTCGCTTTTCTTTTTGTTTGCATTTTTATGAGTTTCGTTATCCATTTATTTCTCACATGCATTACTTTGTTTTTCTAAACAATCAAATAAGCAACAATATTTACTCAATACGACGTTATAATTAACAAATCAAATGGTTGAATAATTTTGTTAAACCAAAAGCGCAAATTTATTAGCAAAACCGAAATTTAGTTGGATTGGTTTTGAAAGTGTTGGCTGAAACAGATTTTGGCTGACTAACCCATTAACGCTCAGAGGACGCAAGTTTGACATTTGAGTTTGAGCTGTCGCCATGTGATGATTTCGAAGATAAAATAATCGGGAATCACTGTTCCCTATGTTTTTGAGTGTGCCTTTTCAAATGGCGATGGTTAAGAATACGCCAGAAAAAATGTAAACATAAAAAAATCGAAAATACGCAAAAAAAAACGTCATTTTTCGATGACGTTTTTTTTAATCGAGTTTTTGTTCCCTTTTGACTTTTTTCATGCCTAAAACCAATGAATATCGTGACCTCGATGTCTGAACTAAAAATCATAAGGTTTTTTTTTAACGTTTTGGTAAGCCAAAATGGCGGTCAAAATGAAAAATTTTCTCAGGAAACTTGACGGATTTTTTTCGAAAACTATAGACTTGAACAAAAATTGTCTAAGAACAAAACTGTCTTAAAATTGGTCAAAAAATACTCTCAATTTTTTGTCAGTATGATCTGATGTAATTTTTTTAAGAAAATTACGAAATTGAAATTGCTATAAACATCGTTAAAAAATCTGAAAACATTGTGTTGCGTTCTGTGACTAATTTTAAGATATTTTTATTCTGAAACAAGTTTTGCTCAGGTCTATAGTTTTGGATAAAAAATAGTCAAATTTCAGAGAAAAATTTGTCATCTGACCGTCATTTACAGCTTACCAAAACGTTAGAAAAAAAATAACCTCATGTATAAATAACCTCGCCATATTGATTGCTTTTAGGCATGAAAAAAAAATCGAAAGGGAACGAAAACTCGATTAAAAAAAAACGTCATCGAAAAATGACGATTTTTTGGCGTATTTTCGATTTTTTTATGGTTTTATTTTTTCTGGCGTCATTTTGACTATCACCATGCGAAAGAGCACACTCCAAAACATATAACAGTGGTTCCCGATTTTTTTCTTTTCGAATTCATCACATAGCGACAGCTCAAACTCACGATCAGCTATCGAAATTGCGTCCTCTGAGCGTTAATGGACTAAATACATTTAGTTGTTTGAAATAAGTTTTTTGTCGGTGTAGATAAATAGTTGAACACAACTTTTGTTATGTCAAATTCAAGCGCATAACTCAAAATCTTCTCTTTGTCCTGATTTATTTAAAAAACGTACATTTAATTCAACTAAACGTACTGTGCGTTTAATCGTTCGAATTTTGTTGAATTTTGATCGACACGCAAACGGCAAGACGTGAAAGTGATATCGCCTCTTTGTCTTGATTTATTGAAAAAGCGTATTTATTTCAACTAAACGTATTACCAGTTAAATCGTTCGAATTTTGTTGAATTTCGATTGGCACGCAAGCGCAAAGACGTGAAAGTAATCTGCGCATGCGCTGAACCAGACTCGTGGATAGCCCTTGCACGGAAAAAGTCGGTAGCCGGCTTCAGTCGTTGGACAGTTTTTGAAAAAAGAGAGTGTGTTTATGGGTCTGAGAATCATCATCGACCAAGGACCAACAAATATCGACTAACAACAGCCACCGTCAACGAATCATGGTCAATATTATAAGATCGTGGTCATTGAATGGAACTGTGGAAGCATCCATTATAAAGATTCTGGAAGGTAAGTACAATTTTGTAATGTGTAACCTTTTTCTGTGTTCAACGTTTTTCTCCGAATGTTCTTCATTACTTTTTGTATGTCATGTATATTCCTCAAGTTATTACCTGTTAGTGATACACAAAAAACGCACGTACGCACACACATTCTGCATGCAATCAACAAATAGTATAGCGTACAAATATAATTAGATGAGATTTGATGCGTAAAATGTGTCATTCCTTTGTTAGGAAGGTAGGCATATACATGCGCAATCGCATATATACACATTCACTTACATACGTGCGGGATGCGAGCACAGCCAAGAGGACGTTCTAGTATAAATGTAGTGTACAATGTCAACATGTTTCTTCGAAACGTTGTGAAAGTGACGCAACTATTAACCAGCTCGTTGAAAACTTTGAGAACCCTACAATGCCTGTTGAAATATTACATAAAATAATCGGTCAAAAATTAGCAATTTTTTTCATTGTATAATTATAAAGATAGTTCTGGTTCTCTAACGATACTGTCCCTTTCTTCCTCGGGCCTGCCGAACCAGCCTATACTCTCGTTGCTTTTCTCTTCGCGGGCCTCCCTCAACTGGACGACCGTAACACGCCAAGATGCAGTTTTTTCTTTCTTCTCTTGCCGCCGCTCGCCCTTGATACTTTTCTTTCCACATTTATTGCGCCAATTTTCTCATTCCTTTTTCTCAATCGCACACAAATATACGCGCTCACTCGCAGGATATATGTAGATATAGATATACACTTCGATACAAAAGACCGATGCGAGTATAAACAGAAATGTATATATAGTTATTTTTCGTTCCTGGGAAATATTTTAAAAGCGACTTGAATTAAGCGGTTGGTTGAAAACTTCGAAAACCTTGCAGATGCCGGTTCGAAAGTTTTATAAGAGAATGCGTCAAAAATTGGCCATCTTTTTTTCATTTTTTATATACAAGAGAGTCGGTTGTTGAGAACTTTTTAGAATTTGTTAATGGTTTTCGAATAAATGTTGCTTTAAAAGAGAATATTCGGAGAGAAATTACAAAATATATTGTAAATACTAAAAATGTTTGTTGACCTGAACAAAATTTTCTTCGAGTGACTAAATATTTGGTCATATCTGCCGAAATATTATAAATCACTTGGCTCTTTGTTCTTTCATCCCACTTTTTATCGCTACCGGGCGTCTTATCGCTTACCAGAACGAAATTTTCTTTGAGTGGCTAAATAATAGCGGGTGACTAAATAATACTGAAACCGGTTGCCTTATTGTTTGCCAGAACGAAATTTTATTCGCGTGAATAAATCATTAATTTAAATAATTTCACCATTTATTTGAAGAATTCGAAAACGTTAAGCGTAAAGCGACAAAATATTTTGTCAGTACTGAAAATTATTATTTGCTTGAACAATTTTTTTTGTTGAGTGACTAAATATTTGGTTACATCTGCCGAAGTACTATAAATCACCCGGGTCTTGGTTTTTTCTTGTCACTTTTATCGCTACCGGGGTTTTTTTGCCAGAACGAAATTTTATACGAGTGTGACTAAATATTTTGTCCTATCTGCTGAAGTACTATAAATTACTCGTTTATTCATTTTTTCTTCGAATTTTATATCGATACCGGGCGTCTTTGCCAGAATTAAATTTTGTTAGAGTGACTACATATTTATTCTCATTACTTTAATTACTTATGTGAAGAATTCGAAAAGTTGAGCGTGAAATGACAAATTATTTCATAAGAACTGACAATTATTTTAGTTTTAAGGCTTTCACGGCTCTTTATGTAATTTGAAGAGTATGTGGCTTCCGGATGGAGGCCGTGTTGAGAATCAGCGTTGTGCCGACGTTTCGCAAACGTTACAGTCTGCATCATCAGGGCTGAGAGCTCCGATACTGAAGCTCCCGTGTCTCAGGCATTCCTTATATACTTGCAGTCATCGTTCCAGATCACTGCACCAGCCAATCAGATGTTTTAATTGATCGGCCGGTCAATTAAAAAACCGGGAGGACGGTGTGCCAAATGGGATTGACGTGATATCCGCCATCTCTGTTTAGATTGTCCGGATGATTTCGGATTTCCAAGCCTTCTCGGTGTTTCCTAGAAAAATAGCTGTTTGATGGGGCCAGACTTTGGGCTTTATCGAACTGAATGGCATGACCAGATTCCATCCATTGCTCGGCCAGGGCTGATTGTCCAATGTGGCCATATTTGATACACCGTTGATGTTCTTTGATCCGTGTACTGATCTACCTCCCGGTTTCTCCTATGTACACTTTACCGCATGAGCAGGGTATCTTGTACGCTCCTGGTGCACTTAATGGTGGTCTTTGGTCTTTTGCACTCGGAACCACTTGTGCTAGCTTCTTCTGAGGTTTGAAGATGACTCGTACGTTATGTTTCCCAAGGACCCGGCCTATGCGATCGGTTATGCCCTGAAGGTATGGAAGGGAAGTTGTTGCTATTATTTGTCCTTCATTCTCCTATTCAGGTTCTGTTACCGTTTTCGGATCGGCTATTTTTCTTCTTAGTTGTTTGATCGTTCTTTCGATGTTGCCTGGCTTGTAGCCATTATCTCCTAAAGCTTTGCGTAGGTGTTCTAGTTCATCCTCGAGAGAGTTCGGTTCGGAGATCGCTAGAGCTCTGTAGACCAGAGAGCTTATGACCGATTGTTTTTGGGAGGGGTGGTGATGGCACGTAGCGTGGAGATATCTATCCGTGTGCGTTGGTTTCCGGTAAACTTTGTGGCCCAAAGTGCCATCGTTTTTCCGTTGAACCAGTACATCCAGAAAAGGAATTTGATTGTCCTGTTCTATCTCCATGGTGAATTGTATATTGGGGTGCTGGGAGTTGAGGAAGGTTAAGAAATGATTGAGGTTTTCTTTGCCGTGACTCCAAATGACGAAGGTGTCATGGACATATCGGAACCAGGTTGAGGGTTTGAGAGGTGCTTCTTGCAGAATTCTGTTCTCGAAATTCTCCATAAAGATGTTGGCGATGATAGGGGAAATCGGGGAACCCATGGCTGCGCCTGAAGTTTGTTCATAAAACTGGGATTGGAATTGGAAATATGTAGAGTTTAGGCAATGTTCTATGAGAGCTAGTAGGTTAGGAGCAACTTTTAGGGATTTTCTGACTATGTCTAGGGTTTCATGGGTTGGGACGTTTGTGAACAACGATACAACATCGAAACTTACTAGAATGTCTTCTGGTTGTACCTTGATAGACTGGATCTTATTCACAAATTCCCGAGAGTTTTGGATATAGGAGTTGTTGAGGCCTACGAGTTCCTGCAAGGGTTTGCAGAGAAAACGTGCCAAATGATATGTAGGGCTGCCTATGTTGCTAACGATGGGCCTTAGTGGGATGTTGTTTTTGTGTATTTTCGGCAGACCGTAAAGCCTGGGTGGTAGGGATTCCTTGGGTGTAAGGATTTTGATAAGGTTCTCCGACAGGCCAGCCTTCTTCAGAAGTGTCGTTGTTTTCTTTTCTACGCTTGATGTTGGGTCACGTGGTAGTTTCTTGTACGTGTTGGTGTCCTCGAGCAGGTTCATCATTTTCCTGCAGTAGTCCGTTCTGTCCATGATAACAGTAGCATTCCCTTTATCAGCTAGTAGTACTAAGATGTCCTTGTTTTTCTTCAAATTTTGAAGAGCAAGGTGTTCTTCCTTTGTGATGTTCTGCTGAGGGGGTTTAGCTTTGTGTAGAATATTGGTTATCCGTTGCCTGATATCGTTGCTAGTATCAGGTGGGAGACGGTAGATGGCAGTTTCCACCTGGCTGATGATTTCTCTGGTTGGAATGTCTGTCGGCGTGATGGCGAAATTGTGCCCCTTTGCGAAGACTGATGTTTCAGCTGCGGAGAGTGGGTGGTTGCTTGGGTTTTTTACTGTGTGGGTTAGGATGGGTTGTTTCGTCTGTGGGCATAGTTTCCTGAATTTCTCTATTTGATTCCTGGACCTCAGGTCTGCACAGTGGAGGGCTTGTTCGTGTGTGACACGGTCAACATCTTCCCACAGCTGTGGTTCCAAACAGTCAGATAAGCGTAGGTGAAGTTTAAGGAGTTTTTGGGAATTTTGGTCTAAAAGCTTTTTGGTGACAGATATTCTCTCCTTTACCAGTCTCAGCGAGGCCTAGTGGAGGATGGTCTTGGCTTGTTTTGATGGAAAGGGGTTTTTTAATTGAAAACATTTCGGTACCACTTTATGGTCGCGGCACCTTTTTAGGAATGTTAACGAGCACAGTTGGATGTGCAGAGTTTTCCTGAGTTTGGAAAAGGTGTTAACAGAACCCAAAATAGCCTCTCCGTGTAGGCGTTTTATTTTAGTTTTAAGGCTTTCACGGCTCTTTATGTAATTTGAAGAGTATGTGGCTTTCGGATGGAGGCCGTGTTGAGAATCAGCGTTGTGCCGACGTTTCGCAAACGTTACAGTCTGCGTCATCAGGGCTGAGAGCTCCGATACTGAAGCTCCCGTGTCTCAGGCATTCCTTATATACTTGCAGTCATCGTTCCAGATCACTGCACCAGCCAATCAGATGTTTTAATTGATCGGCCGGTCAATTTTTTAATCCCTCCACTGTGCAGACCTGAGGTCCAGGAATCAAATAGAGAAATTCAGGAAACTATGCCCACAGACGAAACAACCCATCCTAACCCACACAGTAAAAAACCTAAGCAACCACCCACTCTCCGCAGCTGAACCATCAGTCCTCGCAAAAGGGCACAATTTCGCCATCACGCCGACAGACATTTCAACCAGAGAAATCATCAGCCAGGTGGAAACTGCCATCTACCGTCTCCCACTTGATACTAGCAACGATATCAGGCAACGGATAACCAATATTCTACACAAAGCAAAACCCCCTCAGCAGAACATCACAAAGGAAGAACACCTTGCTCTTCAAAATTTGAAGAAAAACAAGGACATCTTAGTACTACCAGCTGATAAAGGGAGTGCTACTGTTATCATGGACAGAACGGACTACTGCAGGAAAATGATGAACCTGCTCGAGGACACCAACACGTACAAGAAACTACCACGTGACCCAACATCAAGCGTAGAAAAGAAAACAACGACACTTCTAAAGAAGGCTGGCCTGTCGGAGAACCTTATCAAAATCCTTACACCCAAGGAATCCCTACCACCCAGGCTTTACGGTCTGCCAAAAATACACAACAACAACATCCCACTAAGGCCCATCGTTAGCAACATAGGCAGCCCTACATATCATTTGGCACGTTTTCTCTGCAAACCCTTGCAGGAACTCGTAGGCCTCAACAACTCCTAGATCCAAAACTCTCGGGAATTTGTGAATAAGATCCAGTCCATCAAGGTACAACCAGAAGACATTCTAGTAAGTTTCGATGTTGTATCGTTGTTCACAAACGTGAACCCACGAAACCCTAGACATAGTCAGAAAATCCCAAAAAGTTGCTCCTAACCTACTAGCTCTCATAAAACATTGCCTAAACTCTACATATTTTCAATTCCAATCCCAGTTTTATGAATAAACTTCAGGCGCAGCCATGGGTTACCCGATTTCCCCTATCATCGCCAACATCTTTATGGAGAATTTCGAGAACAGAATTCTGCAAGAAGCACCTCTCAAACCCTCAACCTGGTTCCGATATGTCGATGACACCTTCGTCATTTGGAGTCACGGCAAAGAAAACTTCAATCATTTCTTAACCTTCCTCAACTCCCAGCACCCCAATATACAATTCACCATGGAGATTGAACAGGACAATCAAATTCCTTTTCTGGATGTACTGGTTCAACGGAAAAACGATGGCGCTTTGGGCCACAAAGTTTACCGGAAACCAACGCACACGGATAGATATCTCCACGCTGCGTGCCATCACCACCCCTCCCAAAAACAATCGGTCATAAGCTCTCTGGTCTACAGAGCTCTAGCGATCTCCGAACCGAACTGTCTCGAGGATGAACTAGAACACCTACGCAAAGCTTTAGGAGATAATGGCTACAAGCCAGGCAACATCGAAAGAACGATCAAACAACTAAGAAGAAAAATAGCCGATCCGAAAACGGTAACAGAACCTGAAGGGGAGAATGAAGGACAAATAATAGCAACAACTTCCCTTCCATACCTTCAGGGTATAACCGATCGCATAGGCGGGGTCATTGGGAAACATAACGTGCGAGTCATCTTCAAACCTCAGAAGAAGCTAGCACAAGTGGTTCCGAGTGCAAAAGACCAAAGACCACCATTAAGTGCACCAGGAGTGTACAAGATACCCTGCTCATGCGGTAAAGTGTAAATAGGAGAAACCGGGAGGAAGATCAGTACACGGATCAAAGAACATCAACGGTGTATCAAATATGGCCACATTGGACAATCAGCCCTGGCCGAGCATTGGATGGAAACTGGTCATGCCATTCAGTTCGATAAAGCCCAAAGTCTGGCCCCATCAAACAGCTATTTTTCTAGGAAACACCGAGAAGGCTTGGAAATCCGAAAACATCCGAACAATCTAAACAGAGATGGTGGATATCACGTCAATCCCATTTGGCACACCGTCCTCCCGGTTTTTCAATTGACCGGTCGATCAATTAAAACATCTGATTGGCTGGTGCAGTGATCTGGAACGATGACTGCAAGTATATAAGGAATGCCTGAGACACGGGAGCTTCAGTATCGGAGCTCTCAGCCCTGATGATGCAGACTGTAACGTTTGCGAAACGTCGGCACAACGCTGATTCTCAACACGACCTCCATCCGGTAGCCACATACTCTGACAATTATTGTTTGCCTGAACAATATTTTCGTCGATGGACTAAATATTTGGTCACATCTGCCGAAGTATTATAAATCATTTGGTCTTTGTTTTTTTTCCTACTTTTTATCGTTATCGGGCGTCATTTTTTGTTTTTGTTTAGACAATGCAATAACCGACAATAATATAGCAGACCTAACCGAAGATATTATAAAAGAATTGATCCCCCCCATCGGACTGAGGATCGAGTTTTTGAAGAGATGGTCAGCGACGTACAAACCCGGAAAAGTCTCAGATGTTAGTATGTGGCTATATTGCGTACAAAAATGTGATGATTTGTCTGTGATCTGAAAACTGAAAATGCAAACAAACTGTATTTTGGGTGTTCTATAGCGTTCTGTCTTTATCATTATTCATTAGCATACAAACCCAAACACGCAAATATCGCAGATATCGTCAGGAAGTATCTCATCGGAAGATATACTACAATGGAGGCTTATAAATTGCAAAAACAAGATGCTTTCACGGGGAAGTTGTCATTTGCTTTGAGAACGAAAACCATCAATCTCAAACAAATTCTTAGTGCGAACGTCCAAGGCAAGGCGGTTTTGCAGTCGTACAAAAAAACTAAATATTTGTCGCGAAAAAATCGCATGCTCATCGTGGATGTGATTTTAACCGATTTATTGAATGAAATAGCGGTGTATGTTCAATTAGCATTTTTCACATAACGCTCGAACTAATTTTTAACTATTTGTGAATACGATTATTTGTATTCTCGTTTTATTTTCAGATTGACGAACAATGATTTCGTTTATCTGTCTGAGGAAATAGTTAAACTATTTCCTACTGAAAACTCGAACACCTATTTCATCCCGCCAGTACCAAAAAATAAGTCGAAGATCGGAAAATCATTGATTTCGCGCGGAAGACTTGTCGTCAAATATCGAAATAAAGTACGAGAGCTGAAAAGTATTCACGAGTGGAAACCACCAGGAGGAAGCCAGTACACAGCTAACGACAGTTCGGAATCATATTGTAAAGACGGTAATTGAAATTTTCTGAGGTAGTTCTATCGTTATCACTACCTGAAAAGAATAATTAGAAAAAATTCAGCGAAATAAATTTGTTTATTTCAAATATAATATTTTTGATTTTTTCTTTGTGATTAAATTGCTGTGTTCGATAGAATTTTCATGTATAGTCCCAGAAGCCATACTAGAAGCAAAAACCTGGCTACAAAGCCACTCAATGCCATGGGAAACGGTGAGAGAAAAGTGGACGCTGACAGCTGAATATCGTCGAAAGAAAATATCTTCGAATCGAAGCTTGACATTGGGTCAAATTTTTGAGATCTGGCCCATTCTGAAACAGCCGGATGCGCATTCCTTGATCGAAGACGACTTCGTGGCTTCAAAATTACCAACGCAAGAGCCGAATGCCGAACGTTGGAACGAATTTTTCGCTCAAGTGCTGGTTATTCGTCCGACCAAAAAAGAAGACACCAATGCGACAGCATTGCTCGAACTAATCGACTGCGGAGAGATCAACGAAAGTACGTATGTTTTTTTAAGGGCATATGTTTATATTTACTCATGTTGCTTAACAAATATTTTTTTATCTTACAGATGCAACAGTTGTAGCGCAACTGAGACTGCTCCCACATTTGCTCCCGCCCAAGAGTCGTAAACGCCAACGAAAATCGCAGTGGAAACCATCGATTCCCGAAGCAAAAGACAGCATCGTTGTACACACAATGGTAAGAACGATGATACACCGAAATGTTGTAATTAAGGAGGGGGGGGGGGGTAAAAAGCATATTTACGATAATTTTTTTTGACGACACAGTTAATGCATATTTATTTATGTAAGAAGTATATAGTAAAGGAACATTTGAAGAATATTCTGTAAAATTTTCATTAATAATTATGCAGAAATGAGCTATCGACAACAAATTTTCATCACCTGAGATAATCTGAGATAAAAAAATCAAAAAGATTTTGTTAGTTGATAAGGTTCTTAAAGTAACGCTGTCGAGTTGTAATCAATTTCATTCATTTTACAATAATAAAGTTTCCGATTTTTTAAATGAAAAATCGGTCTCTTGACTTATATGTGTGACCAAAAATTGAATAATTGTTTGAAAACAAAAAAAAATACTCAACAGCGTGACCTCAAGAAACTTATTAACTAATTGAATCTTCTTAGTTTTTTATAACTCAGATGATCCAGTGATGAGTTATGCAGTTCACCGCAATGTAACTTTTTTTTGTGGTGTCTGAGAAGATTGCTGTCAGTGGCTCATTTCTGCATAATTATTAATGAAATCTTTATTACAGAATATTCTCCAATCGTGCTTCTATTATTGTCACGTCGCGACCAAATGCGTACAATGTCTTTTTAAGCCTAATACGCACGATAGCGGAATCCTCATTTTTCGACGGATCTGAATATTTTCTTTAGAGTTAGGCCTACCACGGCGGAAACGTAGCCTATCCATAATAATATAACTAAGCGTTTCTCGTACTTTCCCACGCGAAAGCGTAGCGGTCTTAACGATATCGAGAACAAATATACAAGCGGGAAAAATTTCGAACAGTCTCGTTGTAATCCGAACAGAGTCCGAGTACATCGCAGAGTGTCCTTAAGACCAAAAATACACATAGGAAACCTTCGGGTTACAAGGATGACGAACACGTGAAGCGACACGCAAGAAATGCGTGATGATATTCGTAAAGACGTAAATACATAACGACGCAACGATACCGAATTATAACGACCAGCCAAGAGCGGAAAATGTCAAAATCCTTTAAATATACACTCGCTAGAAGAAAATCCTCCGACCCCGAAAGTTGACCCGGTCATAAAACTGCGTTGATATTTCCCACGTGGACTCGCGGGCCTCGGTCAACAAGCTCTATCTCGAGCGTGCGTTCTTGGCGCCGACAAGGCCCCGTTTTCCTCTGTATTTTTCCGCGCTCCAGATAAAGAAGAGCAGCTCCAATTCCCGGAAATAGAGCGACGGTTGTGGCTATCGCAACCTACTCCTCGCTCCCACTCTCATTTCAACTTATACATATTTTCCACCAATCCAGAAGAATGCACCCCCAAATGTGCACTCTCCCAGGGGGCCAGTCTCCCACCACCTCAGCATCCCAATTTTTCCTACATCCCAGAAGAAGAAAATCATCAAGTCAGAGTGTTTCATCGCCACTCGTAGAGAACAGTCTCCCAACAACTATGATCGGAATAAGTAGAACATCTGTCTCCTGACAGCAAACGCGAAACTTGAACTTCGAAATTGTTCCTCATAAAAACGCGAACTGTAAGAAATCATTTAACTGTCTACGTTGAATGTGTATGTGTGAAACTCGCATGTGTAAAAATTTGTATCAACGTGTAATTTCAACATTGTCACCGAGCGTGCGCGACCGAGGGGTCCGACCTATCTGCGGAGGCCCGAACCCAACCGCTGTAAACCGATTATCGTATCCACGGCGCATCATAAATGTAAGCGAACCTCTATGTATTCTCATGTTGACGGAATTAACTAAATTGGTTAATTTCAATAAATCCCAAATTGTTAATTATTTGTATAGATCAATTCATTTCTTAATCGAGTCACTGCGTCACTCCCATCTTTGCATGCACCTTTCCCTTTTTCACCCTCATCCCGAGCTATTGCGCTAGGCGTAGGCTAAAAAGAGGGAACCGCGATAAAACATATGCCCACGTCCCTTCAGGACGTGACATTATATTCTAAATTATATAAATAAATATATATAAACTGTGTAGTGAATAAAGATTATCGAAAATATGTTTTTTCATAGCGAATTAACCTTACACCCTCCCCCCTTGAATCTCGAACGAATTCACATTTGTCTATTGACTTTAAAAATTGACTCACTTGTTTTTTTTCTTCATTTTTTTGTTTCAGTTGCTCGCTAACATAACACAAATTCAAGAAAACCGAAGAAAAAGAGTCGCTGAACTTGCAGCCTTTTATAATTGCTGTTGGCCCTTCAACCGGAAATATAACGGATTTGTTTATATCCGTGGATAACGGGTTGTACAAGGTACCGTCAGCTCTTAAAGCTATAGACTTGTGCTTTAAGATCTTTCATGTCTTTGACATTGAATATCCGATCGAAAGTGCGCACATTTGGCTGTTAATTCAGAGGTTTTTGTACGGTTATGCAAGTGCATCCGATACCGTAACTCCGGGTATAACCGAAGTAATCAGTGATTTGCTGGCATTGCAAGAAAGAAATGCTTAGACGGTTCAAACTTTTTCTGGTCACTCGTTTCCGTACTCTGATAAAACTATTTTTGGAATGATTCCATTAAATCTTCAAAGCTAGTGGACCAAAATTTCGTACAAGTCTGAGTTTATGATACGAAACTATATAGAACAATATGTAAACGTGTTGTTTCTTATCATTCGGTTTAGTTCCTATAGTTTGACTCATTCGACGCGATCGTCGTTTCTAGCATTAAGTAAATACGTTGATCTAAGATTGCATTATCTGAAATAACGTATCAAAGAATATTTGTTCTTGTGATTTTATGTTTAGGTTTATAAAAACAGTGTTTTAAAAAGACTGCAGGCAGATCGTTATTACTCGAATAGAGTGAGCTTTCATCGCAAATGAACCATTTGAGATTTTTTGTTCTTAATTTTTTTATAATTTTTTTTTCCGGACTAAACCGCGATAATTGCATCAACTCCGTTCAAGTACATTTTTCAGCGATGATTTTGTGTCCATATTGCGATACTGCACTCTATTCCGAATCGAATCTTACCGATCACGTGAAATTTCGTCATAAGACTATAATATTGTCAGCTTGTTACTGTCGCCATGAAGGGTGTTTAAGAAGTTTTAATAACTTTTACGCGTATAAACGGCATGTAGCGCTAACTCATTCAAGATCAATTGGCGATGCAAACAGTGGTCAACTGAAAATTCGGAGCAAAGGTTTCTCTGACTCTTACGGAACAACAAATTTGAGTGGTTCTAATAATGCGATTTCTGATCCAAAAATTCCATGTTTCCAAGGCGACTTTTCATATCATGAGTCTGAAAATCTCAACATCGAATCTTTCGAATTTTTACTCCAAAAACAATTTACTTCTTTCGTTTCAGAACTTTACTCGGAGTTGAATCTCACACGATCATTTATTCGCTCTTTGATTGATAAATTGAGTGTTTTATATAATTTGACACTTATACCTATTCTGAAAGAAAAGGGTGAGTCAACAGATCATAAGCAAGCTTTATTAGATTTGAAAAAAATGCTAACGATGTTGCAGCACGTTTTCGATCCTTTCAAATCGGACTATCGTTCTTTAACGTTCTTCAAAAAGGAAAATACCTTGATAAAACCAAAATCAGTAAAAATTCATGCATCAATAAAGTCGCGGTTCGTCGCAGGGAAAAGGAAGGCTGTTGTTGTTAACACGCAGATTCAAATTATATCAATCAGAGACGTTTTGAAACATTTTTTAGCGCTCCCAAAAATTTTACCGTCGATTGAAGAACACATTTGCGAATGTAAATGTAGTGAGCCGATAATATCAAACATGCAAGACGAATTATGGCAAAGGATCGAATCCCAATTCGCAGGGAAAACTGTACTCCCATTAATCTTGTACTTTGATGACGTTGAAATTAACAATTCTCTCGGTTCACACGCTAGTATTCACAAGCTTGGTGCCGTCTATTTTACGTTAGCATGTATTCCCCAAGAGCAGCATGTTGGAAAATATTTTTCTTGCTCAACTTCATTATACTAAAGATCACAAAACTGTCGGTAATAAAAACATATTTAGTAATATAATCGATCTACTGATAGATCTTGAGAAAATGGTTTGGTTGTGAATGTGGGCGATGAGCAACGAACAATTTATTTTTCTCTGTTAGCAATCGTCGGAGATAACTTGGCTATGAATGATATTTTCGGCTTCACTACAAGTTTTAACTCACAAAATTGTTGTAGAGTGTGCAGAGCTAACAAAGATCAAAGTCGAAAATTAATTAAAGAGGATACCCCAATTCTACGGACAATTGAAAATTATCGCGAAGATTGTGAAAATTGCTCTGCCGGAGTCAAAGCTGAATGCGTTTTCAAGCGAGTGCCAAATTTCCACGCCATAGAAAATTCAATCTTCGACGTCATGCACGATATCCCCGAAGGCATATGCAGATATATAATACCAAGAGTTTTGAATATTTTGATCTACAAAGAAAAACTTTTTTCTCTCGAAATTTTGAATGCTCGCCTGCAGCATTTTGACTGCGGTCGAAATTTTGATAAAAATATACCAATCTCGATAAGCAGCAGTGCTATTCAAAAACAGATTTTGATAATTTCGGCGTCAGAAATGGTTTTTTTAGTAGAAAATCTCGGTCTTCTTATCGGCGATTTAGTGCCTTTGAATAATCCAGCCTGGGAAGTTTATCTCGCTTTGCGAGAAATTATGAGTATTGTAATGAGTTTTTCAATCACGCCTGCCATGATTGATCTGCTTGAAACTTTGATCTCTGAACATCACGCATTGTACATAGAAGTTTTTAAAGAAGAATTAAAACCAAAGCATCATTTTATCATACATTATCCACGCTTATTAAGAAGATTAGGACCACTCATTCTCTTATCGTGCTTCCGTTTTGAAGCAAAACACAAACAATTGAAAGACAATGCTAAGGTCGTGAGATCCCGTACAAATTGCCCGTATACTTTGGCTTTGAAACATCAACTGGTCTTATCACATAGACTATTCAGTCAAAATGGATTCGGTGAACGATTGAGTTTGGGACCCATATTGCGTCAGTTAATAACTGATTTACCTAATTATTCCGAGTTTAAAAATACACTCCCGTTAAATTTTCAATGCAAATGCATTCTTGACACATGGGTAAAATTGAACGGCATTACTTACCATAAAAATATGGCCGTTGCCATGTTTCTGTACGACAATTTTATAGTCTTTGGCGAAATTAGATATATAATCATTCATAAAATGCGCGAAGTAGCGTTCATATGCACAGAATATCATACCAAAAAAGAAAACAAGCATTACTGTGCATTTGAAATCGTTAAAAAACCTCATAGTTGGCGTTTTATTTTAATACAGGATTTATTCTCATATGTTCCATGTAATCCTTATATTATGAGCGATGGTAATGTCTATATTTCTCGTGAATTTATGTAATAAGTTGAATATTGAATAAACATAATTTTGTATTTACTTTACATGATTTTAATACGTTTATACCTTCATACCTTTTCTTCCTCTATTGATAATGTTATCGTAACTAAATGATTAAAATCATCAACTATATGAATGCATGAAAAACATGTATTTCTGTTTAAAAACCAACTCAACCGATGTGTTAAAGTTACATGTATCTATACGAACCAACTAACTGCATTCATGAAAATCAACTATATTGATGTTCGAGAATTTACTAAAAGAATTAACAAAAATAATTACAAAAATTTGGATATTCGAATAAAAGTTTCTTCTGTTAACCTTGAGGTTGTGTCATTCTGACAGATTATGTATTCAATTGAATTTAACTTCTGTTGCTTGATGAGCGAATATTATTTTAATCACATAAGAATTTTGTTAGTCTTGGCCGCTTGATCAATATCCTAGATTTATATTTTTGTATAACAAAAAAAATATATATTTATCTTAAGTCTATATTTAATATCTTTCGCTTCATATCCTCTTTCAAGCTTTATATATAGAGTCACTGCAATGAAAATAAAATTTAAAGAACTCAATATACAGTTCAAACAACAGATTTTTCCCGTCGAACAAATATATTTTAGTTGATTATACTAAAATATTTGTTACAACCACAAAACTCTTGAGCGCGGTGATGAACTCAATTGTCTTTTGAATTGTTTGAATAGCTGGATAACTAACTGCATTCATGAAAATCGACCATATTGATGTTCAAGAATTAACTAAACGGATTGACAAAAATAATTACAAACATTTGGATATTAAAATAAAAGTTTTTTCTGCTAACCTTTATTTTATGTCATTCTGACAGATTATGTATTCAGTTGAACTTAATTTTTGTTACTTGACGACCGAATGTTATTTTAGTCACGTCAGAATTTTGCCAGTCTTGGCTGCCTGATCAACATGGTAGATTTATATTTGAATATAACAAACAAATATATTTTTATAATAACTCTATATTTAATATCTTTCACTTTATATCCTCTTCCAAGCTTTACATATAGAGTTACTGCAATGAAAATAAATTGTAAAGAACTCAATATATAGTTGAAACAACAAACTTTTCCCGCCGAACAAATATATTTTAGTTGATTATACTAAAATGTGTGTTGCAACCACAAAACTCTTGAGCGCGGTGGTGACCTCAATTGTATTTTGAATTGTATGAATAGTTCGATAAGCCGCGCGTAAAACTTGGTTGACATAAACTTTTTGTGTATCAAACATATATTTTGTCGTTTATATTTTATCTTTACAAAAGGACTACAGATCTTTGGTTGATAAAGACAAAACGTTGGTCAAGAATCATTTTTGTTACGGATATGTTAACAGTGACGTACGCGATACAACTAAATTTTTATTCGTAGTTATATACTGGTTCTTGTTTATTTTCTAAATTTTTTGCTCGAATAGTATATTATTTTGTGAATTTGATTTCAGATGTTCCGCGATAACAAATTACATGTACATCGAAAATGTAATTATTTTTATACTGACAAAATATTACGTTCAAAGTCTTTCGATATTTTAATGCAACACTTAATTTTGTTGATCCAAATCACGATTTATTTAATTCATTATCGAAATATTTTGTTAAATTTTACAAATATTTTGTCGTGCGTAAGGGACTAAATAATTTGGTTGCATCAAACGAATTTCAAGCTTTGCAACCAAATTTTTTTCTCAGTGCATGTAGTGAGATTTATTAGCATTTATTATACTTGTACTGTACCTCTACTGTAGAGGTATTGTACGGACAGGGTACGTTCAATCAATGGTTATATTGTACGTACCGTACCATCGAAATATTGTCAGGCGCTGTCCTAATAGAACGCGATTACGCGACCATCGCAAGTTCGCGCGAATTTTGCTCGCACGAATCCGCGATCAAACATACAGATGTCGATTGCATCGTGCGAATGTCAGTTAGGACGCCTTTTTGACATCGGTATGTTTGATCGTGAGTTCGTAGGAACAAAGTTCGCGCGAACTTGCGATGGTCGCTTAATCGCGTTCTATTAGGACAACGCGTTACAGTACCACGTAAATGCAGACAGAGGTTTTCTTCAATCCTTAATTGTAATAAAAATGGAAAGAACGCTTATTTAAGTTAACAATCAAAAGAACGATTTTTAATTTTCGAAGCCTTCTAAAAAATACAGAAATTTGTGATGTTGGAATGTATGGGTCATTGCTGCATTTTAATGTCCCAGTAATTTAAGGGGTGAAATGCGGTCAGAATTTTCAAACAAACGACTTTTTTTACATCTTCTTGAAGTATGATGTTTCGAAAATATTCCCTGAAAATTTCAAGTCAATCCGATGAATAGTTTCCCGGATATCCCACAATTATCTCACCGGTCCACAGAAAGAATCGATTCTCAACGTATAGACGTGGCTGATAAACGCGCAAACGAAACATCCGGGCAGGCAGAATGCTTCGAAGACAACAACAAAATCGATATTTTGGAAGTTTCCACATCGGCAGAAGCCCTATTGTAGGGGCCAGGAATTGATGATTCGATGTAAGGAATTTTTAAATTAGTATTTCTATCCATCAATCAAGTGGAAAATTGGAAAACTCTTTCAGAAATTTTCACAAATTTATTACTCAAAAACTATGAACTTTAACAAAATTTTATAAACAATACTTTCGTTTTAAAATTGCTCAAAATGTTTTAAAAAATCAATTCATCCCGAAAAACTTTAATTTTTTGAAAACTTGTTTTAACAATTGGCTATAAACAATTGAATGCTCGACTTTTCGGCAAAAAATTGTGATATTCGGATTCACCGGATCAAAATATATAAAAAAAAGTTTAGCTTAATCCATCGAGCTCAAAATTTGACGAACATATAATACCGTATCCACGTTGAAAAACTTTAAACGCGTTTTTCTCGAAGCTATGTTTTTCAAGTCGGTGATCACTATAATTCAAACACCAATCGATGGACTTTGATAAAATTTGGCGTGCTTATTGATAGCATTAAAAACTAGTCCTTAATCGAAGGATTTTCGTTTTTGTTGAAAATTTCTATTTTTTTTTAACAATAAAGGAGCGATTTTTTGGTCGAAAATCGAAAGTTATCTGTCAGAAGCCGCTATTTTGTTAATTGTTGAAAAAAAGCTCCGATCAAGGACTAGATTTATGGTTAAACTAATGATTTTTTTTGTTTTTTTTTTAAATTTCAGATGATCCAGTAAAATTGATGATAGTCGACGCAAAGCACTACATGCCGAAGGGGATCCGACAAAGATGGCGATATTTTTATAAATAATCAATATCCTTCTTCGAAAATTTGTACAAGTCAAGTTGAAAGATAACAAAAATCTGTGTAACCACTTTTGCAAAACAAACTAAATTACTATAAAGACAAAAATGATTGAAAATGCTCGTTTTTTCACGCCTCTGGCTGCATCTCACCCGTTAAGCTAGCAAAGTTATTTACAAGTTTACAAAATGAAACGCGACAATTTGCAACACAAATTGATGATTCCGAAGAGTAAGCTTCCGATCCGTTGTGATCCTCAAAATGCGCGACGGCTGCGGCCCTGAAGTTTGCATCCGGCAATTCATCTTGATATCTGAAAAAGTAAAATAAAAAATGCCCTTGTAAAAAACATTAATACATTCTTTTAAAATAGAAGTGCACAAAAACTTGTCATTTCTTTCAACAAATTTGGCAAATATGCATTTGTCACGCTCACGGGCATTGAACGCCGCTGTGAAACAGCTGTCACTTTCACCTGACACAGCGACAATCTTGTATCGGGATAAATAGCATATATTTATTAATCCCGAAATTATATTTACTAATAGTACCTTTAAGGGGGGTTCGACATATAAATGGTCGAACATGACGAAAAATTTCGTGATTTTTTCCAACGCAACTACTGGGCCAATCGATTTGAAATTTTTAGGGTCTTTTATTGTACATTAGAAGACACGAAAAACATTTTTTTTTATTCGACAGTGAGTGTTTATCACCAGCCTGCAGCCGATTGTTGATGAACGAATTTTCGAAATTTGCAGCAGCGATAAAAAAAACTATCCGCTTTATGTCATGAATGCGCGTCGAAAATGAAAGGAATAGTCAAGTTCAGATTCGATTCATACTACATGTAATAAAAACTCATGGCCGGAGGTGTTATGGGGCAAAGCAGTAAGATGCGCTGCTTTGCCATTATGAAGAAAATCAGCATTGATACATTCTATTGCGTTATCATACTTATTTTTTTTTTTTTTTATTTATTATGTATTCCTCAGAGGTACGGGGGGGCCTCCCCCTTTTTACCATCCCCTCCTTTTTTTTAATTCCTTCCATTCCTTCCGACATTCACAATCCTTCCAGAGCTCCCTTACATTCCTTCCAGAGTTCCCCCGCAGAGTGTTGACCGCAGCCACTCTTTCCTAATGCACTACTGTATCGCATTTGCACGAGGGCCCAGGGAAACTGCGGAAAACCTGGGCCGATACAGGCGGCTATATTTGGCTGAGTTTCAGTTGTATTAAACATCAGAAACTCAGACAAACTGCCTCCCGCTCAAAGGTTGACGCGCAAACCAATGCACGGGCAAGCGGTCACCGCTCCAAGTATTGGCAGCCTCCAATGCTGCTTAACTTCAGTGACCGCCGAGCCCGCACACCGACCGCGCGCCTACCTCTGTCGGTGCGTTATCATACTTTTTACATAAAGAAAATTTCAAAAAAAGCGTGGCGCAGCGAAGAAGCTCTCTGCTTTATAAGCCTGCGGTCCCCGGATCGAATCTCGCTACTGGCAACTTTGAAAAAAATGAAATTTTCATTTTTTCACCGACGCTTTCGAACTCCATAATGTTCGTAAAGAAAGTTATGCACGGCATTTAAAAAACTTATTACATGCATGATCGTTTTAACTAATTGCCGGAAATTGTCCTTACACATTGGAATAACATTTTTTTAAACAAAAATTGCCATCAGTGTGTTTCAAACCCAGGATGTCAGGTTTATAAAGCAGAGAGCTTGCTCACTGGACCACACGGTGTTTGAATTTTTTTCTAGATAAAAAGTATGATTACGCAACGAAATGTTTCAGTGCGGATTTTCTCGACAACAGCAAAAAAGCGCATCTTACTGCTTTGCCACATAAGACCTCTGGCCAAGAGCTTTTGTTACTATCATGAATAGATTTTGAAAATTGACCTTAGGCAAGAAAGAAGATATACTATCGATGCAATTGTGCAAAACCGAATGTGTCGCATATACTCTAAATACTTCATGCATAGCCTAGTATGGAAAAACTTACCTTTACGTCTCAAATAGCCCGAATCAACCGTTCGGTGAACTTGTCTGATCACTTCCACAAGCTCTCGGCAGTTTTCGATATCCGTTGTACTCCTTGTTGAGCTTTCCGTTGCTGCACTACCCCTCGTTCCAAAATTCCCCTGAAAATAAAGACAAACAAGGACACCGATCAGTTTACGATCATTCTCCATTTCGTGCCCCATCCCCGCCGCACTTTTTTCCCAAAAATTAGACGTGTAAAGGCTGAGTACCAAGAGCGGTATTTAGCGAAAACAATTTTTCGTGATAGCGATTTTTTTAAAAATAACATGGATTCTCTAGTTGACGGAATCTTGAAAAAAATCGCTACGACAAATATCACGACAGATTTTTCCGTGACAGCCCAATTCGACGCGGTCTCTCCGAAATATGTGCGGAGCGATGGCGTCGTACAAGACGAAGACCGATAGAGAGCGAGGAAGAGCGAAACAGGCAGAAAGACAAGAAAAACAGAACAGAAACAAGAACTTACCTTTACAATCGTTTAAAATCACTATTAGTCCCAGGGGACCGCGTGGTGGACAGCTCAATTTTACAATACTCTATCACATAGCACCTCCACTCGCTATTGCATCTGCACTCCGACTCCCGATTTCGCCAATCAGCTTCGTACGCGGGAACGGCGCGCGCACGCGCACGCCAGGTTGTTGCCGGTCGGACACCAGCATTCGCGCCACTTATCTCCCTTTTCCGCGGGCTTTTCGAACGCTCCCCTTCACGCCGCTAATAATTTAGTATTCCAATATTTTTTATCAAGGGGTCCAAGCTACACTTATTCTCAACTAAACGTTGAGAAGCCATTCGGTTTTGAAAAACACGCCGCGTATAATATGAATATGCCACGCGTGATTAACCATGTCACGGGAGAATAGACGGAAATTCATTTTTTCTATCAGTACATTTGCAGTACGGCGTACCTCCAGGGTACCCGTACAGAATATTGGAAATGTACTGCAGCAGGCGTATCGCCGCGGTACCGGTACGGCGTGCCGTAAATGTATTGCTGTACGGCGTACCTCCACGGTTACGGTACGGCATACTGCAAATGTACTGCAGTACGACGTAACTCGACGGTGGCGGTACCGCGGAGGTACAACTACGCTGGTACTCCGTACTCGTACATTACCGGTGCCGTGCCAGTACGGCGTACTCCACATTTGCGGAACGCTGTACCACCGGTACGTTTGGCTAACTGGGTTCCCAGATAACCAAACGTACCGGTGGTACAGCGTACCGCAAATGTGGAGTACGCCGTACTGGCACGGCACCGGTAATGTACGAGTACGGAGTACCAGCGTAGTTGTACCTCCGCGGTACCGCCACCGTCGAGTTACGTCGTACTGCAGTACATTTGCAGTATGCCGTACCGTAACCGTGGAGGTACGCCGTACAGCAATACATTTACGGCACGCCGTACCGGTACCGCGGCGATACGCCTGCTGCAGTACATTTCCAATATTCTGTACGGGTACCCTGGAGGTACGCCGTACTGCAAATGTACTGATAGAAAAAATGAATTTCCGTCTATTCTCCCGTGACATGGTCAATAACGCGTGGCATATACATATTATACGCGGCGTGTTTTTCAACACCGAATGGCTTCTCAACGTTTAGTTGAGAATAAGTGTAGCTTGGACCCCTTGATAAAAAATATTGGAATACTAAATTATTAGCGGGGTGAAGGGAGCGTTCGAAAAGCCCGCCGAAAAGGGAGATGAGTGGCGCGAATGCTGGTGTCCAACCGGCAACAACCTGGCGTGCGCGTGCGCGCCAGCTTGTTGTGAAGCTGATTGGCGAAAACGGGAGTCGGAGTGCAGATGCAATAGCGAGTGGACGTGCTATATGTGTTAGCGAGCATTGTGAAATTGAGCTGTTCACCACGCGGTCCCCTGGGACTAATAGTGATTTTAAACGATTGTAAAGGTAAGTTCTTGTTTCTGTTCTGCTTTTCTTGCCTTTCTGCCTGTTTCGCTCTTCCTCGCTCTCTATCGGTCTTCGTCTTGCACGCCGCCATCGTTTCTCAATTTTTTTTCTACATATAATATATAAATTATTTTATTCAAAATGTTGAGCACATAAAAGAGCGACATTTCAGCAATATTGAAAATAAATCTCATCCAACATTTCGAAAAATTCAGCCGCTGTGACCTAGTTTTCGGAGACCCCGCAATAAAGTGTCCTCGTAGTGGTCAGGATAACTCATGATAGCTTTACCTGAAATTGAAAAAAAAATCTGTTCGTAGATGAGTGTAGCTCGTTATTGAATGAAGGATTAAAAAACAAATAGAAATTTGCGGTTTTGGCAGAGTTGTATGCAAAATAGTTCAATTTTTGGTACATTTATACTACGTATAACCTTGTAAAATTAGTTGTCATCAAAAAAAACCTTCGTTCTTCTATTTTGCTCAATTGTTATCAACAACACTAAACATTATAATTCACTTTCGACTAACATCGTGTAGAATTTTTTTTTCATGTACACGCAATCTTAAATTTTCATACAGCTTATTTTTTCATCATTGATATTATTGTTATACGTTGCCAATAATTTATTCTGTTCTCTGTAACTCGCTAGTATGCTTTGACATAATTGTTTTTTTTTTTTGACACCCGCGAAGTTTTGAAGTGTTTGTTATTGATTGGCTTTCTACGCAGGCTGCCGACAAAATGCGATGCGACATTTGCGGTCAAGAGTTTACGCGTGAGACATTATATCGTCGGCACATGGAGCACCACGCCGCGGAAAAACCTCACAGATGTCCAACGTGTTCAGCTTCTTCCAATGGACCGGTGAGTTTCGATCAACGCCACGATACTGACCATCCTCTGTAACCATTTATTATCATTCTTACCCGTTACATCCGTACAATGTTCACTTAGACATTTCTCCGTAATATATTCGTAGATAGTTGTTCAATTTACCGGCGTTTATCGAAAACGATACGTCTCGTGTAACATTATCGGGCTACATCTACCTGGAGGTCCGAAAAAATTGCCAAATTCCGATGTTTTTCTGGGAAACGGTTGGCGAAAAAATAACGCATTTATTTTTAACACAAAGGTACATATATTCAGCGACTTTGAAAAATAAATAAAAAATGCAGAAAAACAACAATAACATGGCTGCCGGCAGATGACATTTTTTCGCGACCTTCAGCGGTCGACACTCCAGCATAAACGGTCCGTCTGAAATGTGAAAACGAAACGGGTTATTCATATGGAAGCTATATCGCACATGGAAGATGCATTCCGGGCGTGCGCGGGGGTGGCGGGGGTGGAGCCCCTCTCGGGGGGTCGGTAAGAGGGTGCCCCCCCCTTGGCACCAAACGTAATTTTGAAATGGATCAGGATATCTTAATATACATCTTATCAACAATTTATAACAAGGCGTTCACCGTTCACACGCATGAAAAAGTGAGGAAAACATAATTGCGTTATATCAGAGTACTTTTTGAATACCTCATTACATTTAAGGGGAGAAAATACACATAAATGGTCAAAAATGACGAAAAATTTCGGGATTTTTTTCCAACGCAACCACTGGACCAATCTTTTTGAAATTTGTACGATACTTTATTGTACATTAGAAGACATGAAAAACATTTTTTTATCGACAATAAGTGTTCATCAACAGCCTGCAGCCAATTGTTGCAGAACGAATCTTCCCCACGATGTTGATCTGCGGCAGCTGTAGTTTTTTTTTATTTCAAACAAAAATTAAAAAACCATTGGACTTTATATGAAAGTACGCTGTCGATAAGCCAAAGAAAAGTTGAAAAAGTTGAATTTTTTTTATAATGGCGGTACTCAGAAAAAGAGATCGAATTTGTACCGAAAATTTTCGTGTCTTTTATGCAAAAAATGATGGTTTAATTGAATTTTTTATCGAATATGGAGAATATGTGTCTGAAAACCTTTGCTTGACATAAAGCGGATAGTTTTTTTTTATCGCTGCCGCAAATTTCGAAAATTCGTTCAGCAACAATTGGCTGCAGGCTGGTGATAAACACTTACTGTCGAATAAAAAAAAATGTTTCTCGTGTCTTCTAATGTACAATAAAATACTCTAAATTTTCAAATCGATTGGCCCAGTAGTTGCGTTGTTAAAAATCACGACATTTTTCGTCATGTTCGACCATTTATATGTATTTCCCCCCTTAAATGTGCTATTAGTAAATATAATTTCGGGATTAATAAATATATGTTATTTATCCCGATACAAGTTTGTCGCGGTGTCAGGTGAAAGTGACAGCTGTTTCACAGCGGCGTTCAATGCCCGTCAGCGTGACAAATGCGAATTTGTCAAATTTGTTGAAAAAAACGACAAATTTTTGTGCACTTCCATTTTAAAATAATGTATTAATGTTTTTTACAAGGGCATTTTTTATTTCATTTTTTCAGATATCAAGATGAATTGCCGGATGCAAACTTCAGGGCCGCAGCCGTCGCGCATTTTGAGGATCACAACGGATCGGAAGCTTACTCTTCAGAATCATCAATTCGTGTTGCAAATTGTCGCGTTTCGTTTTGTAAACTTGTAAATAACTTTGCTGGCTTAAGGGGTGAGATGCAGCCAAAGGCGTGAAAAAACGAGAATTTTCAATAATTTTTGTCTTTATAGTAATTAAGTTTGTTTTACAAAAGTGGTTACACAGATTTTTGTTATATTTCAACTTGACTTGTAAAAATTTTCAAAGAAAGATATTGATTATTTACAAAAATATCGCCATCTTTGTCGGATCCCCTTCGGCGTGTAGTGCTTTGTGTCGACTATCATCAATTTTACTGGATCATCTGAAATTAAAAAAAAAACAAAAAAAATCATTAGTTTAACCATAAATCTAGTCCTTAATCGGAGTTTTTTTTCAACAATTAACAAAATGGCGGCTTCTGACAGATAACATTCGATTTTCGACCAAAAAATCGCTCCTTTATTGTTAAAAAAAATAGAAATTTTCAACAAAAATGAAAATCCTTCGATTAAGGACTAGTTTTTAATGCTATCAATAAGCACACCAAATTTTATCAAAGTCCATCGATTGGTGTTTGAATTATAGTGATCACCGACTTGAAAAACATAGCTTCGAGAAAAAACCGCGTTTAAAGTTTTTCAACGTGGATACGGTATTATATGTTCGTCAAATTTTGAGTTCGATGGATTAAGCTAAACTTTTTTAAATATATTTTGATCCGCTGAATCCGAATATCACAATTTTTTGCCGAAAAGTCGAGCATTCAATTATTTATAGCCAATTGTTAAAACAAGTTTTCAAAAAATTAAAGTTTTTCGGGATGAATTGATTTTTTAAAACATTTTGAGCAATTTTAAAACGAAAGTATTGTTTATAAAATGTTGCTAAAGTTCATAGTTTTTGAGTAATAAATTTGTGAACATTTCTGAAAGAGTTTTCCAATTTTCCACTTGATTGATGGATAGAAATACTAATTAAAAAATTCCTTACATCGAATCATCAATTCCTAGCCCCTATATACAATAGGGCTTCTGCCGATGTGGAAGCTTCCAAAATATCGATTTTGTTGTTGTCTTCGAAGCATTCTGCCTTCCCGGATATTTCGTTTGCGCGTTTATCAGCCACGTCTATACGTTGAGAATCGATTCTTTCTGTGTACCGGTGAGATAATTGTGGGATATCCGGGAAACTATTCATCGGATTGACTTGAAATTTTCAGGGAATATTTTCGAAACATCATACTTCAAGTAGATGTAAAAAAAAGTCGTTTGTTTGAAAATTCTGACCATATTTCACCCCTTAAATTACTGGGACATTAAAATGCAGCAATGACCCATACATTCCAACATCACAAATTTCTGTATTTTTTAGAAGGCTTCGAAAAATAAAAATCGTTCTTTTGATTGTTAACTTAAATAAGCGTTCTTTCCATTTTTATTACAATTAAGGATTGAAGAAAACCTCTGTCTGCATTTATGTGGTACTGTAACGCGTTGTCCTAATAGAACGCGATTAGGCGACCATCGCAAGTTCGCGCGAATTTTGTTCGTACGAACTCACGATCAAACATACCGATGTCAAATAGGCGCGATGCAATCAACATCTGTATGTTTGATCGCGGATTCGTGCGAGCAAAATTCGCGCGAACTCGCGATGGTCGCGTAATCGCGTTCTATTAGGACACCGCCTGACAATATTGCGATGGTACGGTACGTACAATATAACCGTTGATTGAACGTACGCTGTCCGTACAATACCTCTACAGTAGAGGTACAGTACAAGTATATTAAATGCTAATAAATATCACTACATGGGTACAGTAGACGTACTGCACTGATACCGTGGAGGTACCGTACAATTACAATATATGCTAATAAATGTCATTATATGGGTACAGTAGACGCACTGTACCGGTACCTCGGAGATACCGTACACATACAATAGATGCCAATAAATCTCACTATAAGAGTACAGTACACATACGGCACTGGTACCTCGGAGGTACCGAACAAGTACAATATATGCTAATAAATCTCACTACATGGGTACAGTAGACGTACTGCACTGGTACCGTCGAGGTACCGTAGCCGTACATTACTAGTACGGTGGAGATACGCAGCATCGATACCGTGGCGGTACGTTTGCGGTACAGCGTACCGTACGGAGTACCGCCAACGTATCAGTATTGTACGCACACACGTGGTGGTCATAGTACCGATACGGCGTACTCCACGTGAGCCGTACATCTGCGGTACGTGGTTATCTGGGATGTAAAAATGCTACGCTTTTTGACCGCTTTATTTAGTTCCACCTTTCCCTGTACCGCTAGTAGGTTTCTTACAATATTCTTATTGCGCAGGCGCGGGGCCCGCACGGCGTACTTTACCGCCTCGCGCCGAATTCGACTATTTTGACGTTTGGAGTTCAAGCCACGGTGCGGAATTGATGAAATTACCGAAATTACTTGCACTCGTGCGTAATCCTGAAAAGGTGCATTTTTCACCATACCAGCCGACCCTCGTATTCGAAGCTATGGAACGTCTATGAGTGATATGTGAGCGTGTGTGTAGATATGCATAGCCCCTATGCGCGCGTCAGCATGTAGGAGAACAACTAGCGCTGCGAGTGACAAAGTTGGACACTACAAACAGCGGACAATTCGCGTAGCAACAAGTCCAAAAGATGCCAGTCCTCCTGTACCTACCCCTTCCACTGGAGTTTCCAGATCTGTATGTAAAACCGTGGTTATGGGGTTTAGCCGTCGGGGGTGAAGTACGAGGGAAGCGCCCTAAGCTTGCACGGAGCCTATTGACTGTTATCAACTGTTAGCTTTCAAATAATCGTCACATTAAACGTGCGTTTTCGAACTATTTTTCTACATCTATTTGTAAAAATATGCATTTGTGAATATTCGGTGATTGCATTAAGTGTTTCCATTACATTGTATAATTACTTTATATAATTTTTTCTCGCTCAATCAACACGAAACGAATTGGCAACGTCGTAATTCGGGGTATATCATAATACCCAAATTGGCAGAAGTGTCGCGAAGTTAGAGATATATGCACCCTGTTCGTAACCACAATATCGGCCCAAGGAGCTGTCAAAAATGAATATCGGTCCGAGTAAAAAAAAATCCCCTCGGAAGAAAAAGTATGTACTAAAGGAGGCTTACACAAAGTGCGTAACGCCAAATTTCCCAATCTCCCCTCCCCCCCAACGGAACAGGACCGTAACGCCTGCACTGAACCCCCCCCCCCTATTCTGTTACGTAACGTGTGCTTTGTCGTCAATAATTACAATTTCCTTTCATAGTCATAACTAATTGTGAAAGGACCGGGTTTTTACTAATTTTATGAAATATATATTCATCTAGTTTTATACCAATTTTTAGGAAAACAATCTTTAAAATTAAACGAGATAAATGCCTGGATTTGATGATGAAAAAAAATTCTCTTCGTTGTCCCATCAATATCTTTATGAAACGTTATCTGTAAATAAAAAGTCAACAATTGATCGATATCTATACGAATGTAGCTATCGATATGCGTAGCCGTTTTTTTATTTTGACTCTTTTTTACAAAATGCCGACAGTTTGGACATTTTTTTCTATTTTCAAGACCCTTTTTTTGTGTTCAAGGAGTCTTCAAAAATAGTAATTATCAAAATATAAACATTGGCTACGTGCAACCATAGTCACTGCGATCACAAAAATGTCAACATAAAAAATTGAAATTCGCTTTATAAATTTTTGAGTATTCTCTGGGACAAGACCAAAAACGCAGTTTCGAGAAAAACGCATTCAAAGTTTTCGTTCCGTTTTTCTTGATATAAAGATGTATTTCTTTCTAGAATATTGATACTTACCTTAAAGTATCTAGTCACGGGTGATTGGACGGTTCTTCATCTTAATTATATTTCAGAAAATAATAAGAGCCTGCACTTCATCTATTGTGAACGATGCCACACCTGTAGGGCCTGAGGGCACTAACCAGTCGCGCTATCTGTTCTCACTAAAGTGACTGCAACCCCGTCAATTTTCGGACTTGTGAAAACAAATGGTGCCAATATATTTTTCAATGGATGTATATATATGTATATGTATTATATTCAAGAATTAAAAGATTAAACGAACTTACCTTAAGTGAAGTTCAATCTTAATTGTATGTAGCGCCTCTTCCGAAGATCACTGGTAGTGCCCTTTTCTACTACAGACGATTAAAGTAAGCAAAAAAAGAAGCCCCACTCTCGGGTCTCCATCTGGTTCGTCTCCGATACTTACGTAATTTCTTTAAAGTAACGTGCTGTAATAAGGGTTCAACTCGTTGAAGTATGGGTTACTTGGGTGGGACTGATCTTCGAAAGAGGCGCTACATACAATTAAGATTGAACTTCACTTAAGGTAAGTTCGTTTAATCTTTTAATTGTATGTAGCGCCTCTTCCTTCAGATCACTGGTAGATGTTTAAAGTATGGTACGTATTTTTATCAATTGTCTATGACGAGTCGTTAAATAATTATTTGTGATTTATTTTTTAACTTTTTTCAACACAGTTGTGGAGAATACGGTATTATTCTTTACGATTTCTAGATCGTAGAATCGTGTAAACATCATGGACGCTTCGGGCCAGCCTGCTGTCTTTCTTATTACGTCTATGTTGATGCTGCTCCGTTTTACTGATAACGCTGACGCGTGTCGCGTGCTATATGCTGTGAAGATGCTGGTGTCGATTCCGCATAAGTCTAGTACTTCTCTAATCCATCTACTGATTGACTGAGTTGATACTTCTTATGAGGTTTGCGATAAAAGAGAAGTAATTTTTCTGTATCTTGTCGGATATCCTCTGTTTTTTCTAGGTAGTCGTGGCCACTCAAATCTTGGAGTTTTTAGTGTACACCGGGAGTATCAACGTCGATTGTTTTCTTGTCTATGGGAAGTCTTAATTTTCTTTGGTATTTTAATCTCGATTTTCTTATCACGCTTAGTAATACCATGGATATTTATTGCGGCAAGAGTCTGCATTCTGTGCCCGGTTGTTAAAGTGAGTAACATGGCAGTCTTCATGGAGAGTTGTTTAAGTGAGAGTTCTTCATTGAGTGGCCATTGATTCAGGAAATCCAAGAACACTTTTGGATCCCAAGTGTCATTATATTGTGGCTTAGTTGGGCGTTTATTTACCGTTCCTTTACAAAAACACTTAATGTTTGGAATTTCCCCGACTTCGGGCCCCAACAAGAACGATAGTACCGACCGCTAACTGTTAATCGATCTATAATCTATACCCCTCTGGAATTGTTCTGTGAGGAATTTTGTAATGCCACCAATGTTGTACTCGTATACATTAAAACCATTGTCGTATGCGAATTGCCACCACTTTTTCGAGGTGTCTCGAACTGACGGATTGAGGAATCAGTTAGTGATGATAGCAGCATGTCGATGGCTTCTGTGGGTAAACCTTTTAGTTGGTATGCCTGCCAGACACAACTCCTGCAACCAGGGAAAGCTGGTGCTAAAGTGGGTGGGGATCCCTGTCGATGGAATGGATTGAATTAATGTTCGGTTTAAAATCGAGTGGCTTTGACTCTAACATGCTCATGAACATGGGGTACCAGGCCTGTGATGTCCATTGTGGGATTACAACTATACCTCTCGCACAATCGATTTTCATTTTCTTCGACATTTTTAGGATTATCTAAAGAGGAGGGAAGGCGTAGAAAAATTGAGAGGACCAATGTTTGTGAAGGCATCGATAGCCGCCGCTCCTGGGTCACTCTTCCAGGCAAAATATTTTTTACATTTTGTGTTGGATCTACTGGCAAAAAGATCAATTTTTGGATTCCCAAAGGCCTGGCGAATTTTGTTGCAGGCTCCATTTGCGAGTGAGAATTCTGTCTTAGGCTCCAGCCGTCGAGATTCTTCGTAAGCAGTTGTATTTTCTGACGTCTGGATGTATGACGCAAAAATCCAGATGTTTCTTCGTTCGCACCATTGCCATATTTCCTTGGTAAGCTTATTTATAATAAATTCTCCATGTGCATGCCTCCCATTCGACTGATTTACGAGATTGCTGTTGTGTTGTCTATTCGGAGCAAAATATTGCAGTCTCGTTGAGATCTCGCTAGGCACTTTAGTGCGAAAAAGGCTGCAGTCAACTCCAGGACATTAATGTGAAGTTTCCGTTCTTCTCTGGTCCAAAACCCATTAATTCTCTTTTTCCCCAAGCAAGCGCCCCAGCCCGAGAGGCATGCATTGGAGAAAACTTCCATACTATAGTGGAAATTATTAATGGAATTGTCAGCGATTTTAATGTTATTTATCCACCAATTAAAGTCCTTTTGGAGTCGCTTGGGTAACCTCATTTTCTTTTCATAATCACCATCTGCTTCCTCTAGTGCTAGGAATTTTTCCCGTTCAAAATCTTTGAGGTATATCCAGCCGTACTTGACGGCGTGGCAACAGGCGCCAAGTGAACCAATGAAGGATGCGAATTCTCGGATTGTACATTTTTGTGTGCGCTGGAATTTCTGAATTTTCTTTAAGATTTTCATTCGTTTGTCCTGCGGAAATGTGAACTTCATCGTGTGCGGGTCGAGTATAAACCCGAGGAATTTGCAGGTTTATGAGGGAATAAGTCGGCTCTTTTCTTTATTGATAATAAAGCGTAGCCTTTCCAGCACGAGGAGGCTGGCGTGTATATTTTGGACGGTCGGCGTAGGATTCACCAAAGAAGAGGATGTCGTCTAGATAAACAACGGATTGGTAACCGTTTTGTCGGAGATGTGTTATTACACGCGCATTAGTTTTGTGAAAATATATGGCGCCGTGTTTAACCCAAGTCGCATGCTCATAAACTCACAGAGTTGTTCCAAAAAGGTGAATCTGAAAAATGAATCCAAACAAACTTTACAGGCTGTCATGCACGGATTTTGATAAGTTTCAGATATGTTGTAGAGGGACCTACCCTGAGTACCTGAGTAAAGGGATTTTACACAACGCTCTTTAGTTTTCCAGAAAAAACGTTCGAAAGTTTAGCTCGTAGCTACGATACCGGTACGGTTGCACCTTTGTCGAACCAGCGGGCATGGTCCACTGGGTAAGGTTCGCGGCTCTGACGCTCGAGGTCCAGGGTTCGAGTCCCGTGATGTCGTTTTTTTTCACAAAATATAAATAAATTCGATAGATGATGCAAAACCGTCCAATTATTTATTATTATTTAATTTATTTATTTAATTTTTTTTTATTCATTTTTTTAACTTTTAACTTTTTATTTTTTTAAAATTATTTATTATTTTATTTTTCACGCAGAAAAAAAGAGGAAGAAATTATAACATCTTTCACAAGACACTGCAGTTTATTATTTTTCATTACAATATACAGGTTTTTCTTACTCGCTATCAGTGTGGTCGCTTGTTACATCAGAACAATATTGCGGGTGGTATTTGTCGTAAAAGCAAGCAAAACACAAGACCAAAGAGCAACGCGCACATTGGATAAAAGCTATGGCCTTGCAGGCGCACGGAGGTTTGAGCAGCGTTATTGGAAAGCATACTTGATTGACATTTAAGGATGTTGGGTCCCTATGAAACATGTTAATGTTAATTGTTCAATAAATAGCTTCTTAATCGTCATGAAATTTTTACACGACCTCCTGAATACTTCATGTAAAAACATACTAAATTTTCAGAATTCTATCATCATTACTTCAACCTCCTTAAGGGTTGAAATAAAAAATGATAAGAAAATTCTGAAAATTTGGTATGCATTTGTATGAAGTATTTAAGAGGTCGTGTTAACATTTCACGACGATTAGAAAGCTCGTTATTAAAAAATTAACACTTTGTTAAGAAAAATTTTTAAAAGAAATAAAAAAACAATTACCAATAAACTTCGTTTTGTTTCCGTTGCTTTCAGTATATTGTAGATATTACAAAATTGAGAGGTCAAAAAAAAACTTATTGCAAAGTTACATCAGTTTCCAGAAGACAACATTTAATTTGTGAATGTTAATTGTTCAATAACGACCTTCCTAATTGTCGTGACATTTTTACACGACCTCTGAAATACTTCATACAAAACGTACCAAATTTTCAGAATTTTATTATCATTTGCGATTTGGGACTCAACATGCTTAAAAACAGCGGTCTTTCCTCAATTAATTTCGATGCAAATCACGCATATTTAGTCATCGGCGCGAAAGCAGGTGCGCTTAATTGATGAAGAATCGAAGAATGAATTTGAATGAAAGCTTCCCTTGACGCAATTTCTCTGTTATTTTTTAACAAATCGGGAGCATTTTGTATTTGTGTTGTGAACATTTTCACTTGCCGGTCAAAATATACATCGCACGGTTGGCAAATCGGCGTGCACTTGGGCGGTATAACTTTAATACTGCATGTACATGCCTTCTTCTCGTCTACAAAGATGTGATCGTAAAGCGTTAGGAATAGGGTACAAGTGGGGATGAGGAACGCAGGTAGCGAACCCGGCTAGAGTATTTGAAATAACGGCCCGACCATTTTAAAATTCATATTGTAATGAAAAATAATAAACTGCAGTTTCTTGTGAAAGATGTTATCATTTCTTCCTCTTTTTTTTCGGCGTGAAAAATAAAATAATAATAAATAATTTAAAAAAAAATGGAAAGTAAAAAATTTAAAAAATAATAATAAATAATTAGACGGTTTTGCATCATCCATCGAATTTATTCATATTTTGTGAAAAAAAACGCCATCACGAGACTCGAACCCTGGCCCTCGAGCGTCAGAGCCAGGAACCTTGCCCACTGGTCCACGCCCGCTGGTTCGACAAAGGTGCAACCGTGCCGGTATCGTAGGTACGAGCTAAACTTTTGAACGTTTTTTCTCGAAAACTAAAGAGCGTGGTATAACATTCCATTACTCAGGTACTCAGGGTAGGTCCCTCCACAACATATCTGAGACTTATCATAATCCGTGAGTGATAGCCTGTAAGGTCCCCTTGTAAGATAGTCCAGTCATTTCGTCGGAAAAAAGGCAAATAAAAGAGAATGAAATAAGGAATCCAATTTTTTTATATGTTGTGGGGGATACCTAGAAAAGCTTAACGAGTAAGGCCACTGTAACGGCCCAAAAAAAAGGTTTTTTCACTAATTTTTTGCTCCCGAAATTGAAGGTATTTGAAAAAAAACTTTTAATGGTGTTATCGGGCATACATTAAACTTTATTATAAAATTTTTTTACAGTAAAAAAAAACAAAATGGCGGTTCCACAGCTATCTTCCCGGGCCATGTTTTGCTTCCAGGGCTCCGCGGCACGCAGCACCACTGGTGCACTTTTGAATCTAGAACAAAAAAAAAAAACCGTTAATCTAGAGGGCTATAGCTAGAGAATGTCGATCGGATTTTAAAAAGTATCAATTTTTGTGGATTTGGCGTGCGTTTGAAAAAAAAATTGATTTTTGACGAAAAAAACGGCAAGTTTTTTGTTAATAAAAAATCAATAAATAAAGTTCTTGAAAATTCCGATCGACATTCTCAAGATAATGTAAATGTTCACATCTGGTTAGAATTTCAAGTAAAAAAAATGAAAATTGTTCGAGTTATGCTGCGTGCCATTTTGAAAAAGCATGTGTCGAGAAAAACGCGTTTAAAGTTTTGCGAATAGTTTTTTATTGGAAAAAATTAAAAAAAGAAGTTAAAAAAAAATTTTACCGTTAGTCTGCAATCCCAGCACCATACATTTGTCCTTCGATAGCCAAATTTTCGTCTTCTTCGTCTTTCCTGGTTGATTTTTGGAGCGCGCGCGCACTTTTGGCCGCGTCGCTCAGAGATGTCTCCGCGTGCGTGATGCGTTTGGCGTCGGCTTCGATGCAGAAATTATATAACTGTACACCAATTTCCACCTCCAACATCTTGAATATTTGCAAGACGTTGGTAAGGCCGCCATTGAATATGCAAACAGCGATATCCGTCACAATATCTAGTACAGTTTTTCCGCTTGAGGATGATTTGGGGGCCAAACTCCAAACGGTAGCGTTGAAACTTTCGTTATTGTTTTGAGTATAGGCCCCCAAGCAACGCTCCAGCAACTCGTCCCGGCTCAATTCCATGTAGATGGGTTTGATGGCTTGATAAACCTCCTCACTCATTGGCTGATAGTGATGATACGCATTCAAGGCATTTTCTGCTTTCGCTTTCTTCCAACTGCACCAATTCTCCGAACATTTTTCGTGCTGAGGCTTTTCATCTGTTGACATTTTGTGAAAAAGGGTTGCCCAGATCTCATTTTTCATATTTTTGATGGAATCGGAATTTCGACGGATTGCTAAGCCGTAATAAATGCTTAGTTCGTCAATCAATTTGGCAGTGAGTTTTCCTCTTCCCCCGAGACCTTTTGTTCCTTTTTTTAAGTTTCTCAATCGAGTGCCCATTCTTTTTTGCACGTGATCTATGCACTCTTTTTTTTAACATCAACATTTTCATAAGGCTTCGAATCCACGATGCCTTTGAAAGTTTTGGAATCGCCATCTCCGATATAATTGCAGTCGTTTCGGAGCAAGTTTTGACACGCTTGGCGGCGACCTTCATTTCCTAAGGACAACAAATTTTTTTTCGCACAGGACCTTTTTTTTCTTATTCTAGAGGGTTTAAACTATTTTTTAAGCCAATAAAAAAAAAATCGATTTTTCAAAAAATTTACAGTGGCCTTACCCCTTAACTTGAGTTTTTCGACCAATATTTCCTAGGAGCTTTCACCGCCATTTTGAAAAACGGGGTAAAATTTGTTTTTTGGCAATAACTCGGCTATCTGATGAGATTCGAAAATTTTTCTGAGAAACTTTTTTGTAGCTTTTTTTGTGCTCTACAATTAAGTCTCAACCATTTTTAGCGTATCATGCATCGTTATCGAGATATCGATCGAAAAAGTCAAAAATTTAGGACAAAACTTTTGTTTTTTGCTATTTTTTTTTTGGTCATCAATATCGAAAAAGTTGAAGAAATGTAACTTGTAGAGCACATTCAGACCTACAATTTCCTTTTTGGACTTTTTTATTTTGGACAAAAATTACGATCTGCAGCGCGCCGCAAAGTCGGTGAATCCATGCTCAGCGTCGAGCGAGCCGCTCGCTCGGTTATATCTGCATGTCGAATCGGATGGGAAATTGTTAGGGGAATTAATGCGATATAAAATAAATTGAGAAAGCAACAAATTCTGGATCACACACAAGTAATTTGTTAAACAAATAATTGTTTTTTAGTAAAAAATTTAGAAAATGAAATTTGGTTTTTGCAACTTTTTTTAAAAAAGTTTCGAAAAAATGTGCGCGGTGAAACTTGTAAAGCGTAAGTATTCAGCCTTACAATTTTGTGTTTTATTATTTTGTTTTGGACTAAAATGACGATCTTTAACGCGCTTCAAAGAGCGCACCTATAGAGCGCCCGTTCGAGTTTGAGAGCGTCACAATAATTTCACCACTTAAGCATTTTTGTGCTTGACAAATTTCTTGAAAAACCTGTCATCCGTTTTAACGAGTGTGTTTGCATTTTTTTTATTACAAAAGTTTCTTGAGACAATCTTTTATCCATTTCAACGTGTGTTTTGTACTTTTTTTTCGCTGAAATATACTATACAACCTTTTCTTCCTGCATAAACAAATTATTTGTTAAATAAATTTCTTGCGTGTGATGCTTAATTTGTTGCTCTATTTGTTTATTTTATATCGCATGAATTCCCCTAACAATTTCCCATCCGATTCGACATTCAGATACAACCGAGCGAGCGGCTCGCTCGACGCTGAGCATGGATTCACCGACTTTGCGGCGCGCTGGAGATCGTAATTTTTGTCCAAAATAAAAAAGTCCAAAAAGGAAATTGTAGGTCTGAATATGCTCTAGAAGTTGCATTTCTTCAATTTTTTCGATATTGATGACCAAAAAAAATAGCAAAAAACAAAAGTTTTGTCCTAAATTTTTGACTTTTTCGATCGATATCTCGATAACGATGCATGATACGCTAAAAATGGTCGAGACTTAATTGTAGAGCACAAAAAAAGCTACAAAAAAGTTTCTCAGAAAAATTTTCGAATGTCATCGGATAGCCGAGTTATTGCCAAAAAACAAATTTTACCCCTTTTTTTTCAAGATGGCGGCGAAAGCTCCTAGGAAATCTTTGTCGAAAAACTCAAGTTAAGCTTTTCTAGGTATCCCCCACAACTTTTAAAGAATTGAATTCCTTATTTCATTCTCTTTTTTGAATGTACGTAATGACTGGACTAAGAGACTCGTGTCTCATCAGAGAAGGCAATACAAGATGTTCATCACCTTGCAGGCTTATATAGCCTCTTGGCTAGCCCGACTTTTTGACCCATTTACGAGAGAGAGGACTCAGGTCCGATCAAGAAACTCATGTTTCCTTGTAAGCGTCTTTCTTACTCTTGTCAAGTCCGCTATTAGCCTCGATTTGCGTTGCACACGTAGAGAGAGAACAAGACGGTTTTTACTTACGTCGTAATCGCTTGTAATTTTTGAGTTTTTTCTCCAACCGTCGTAGTCGTCCCTCCCTTGGATGTTCGTCGCGATTTCTCTTGCGTCCCATGTTTTTTGGCTTTTCTAGTCACAGACAATTATTTTAACCTGTTTGTGCGTTCTGCACAAGAAAAGGAATGACGTAAGTATCGGAGAAAAGGAATGACGTAAGTATTGGAGACGAACCGGATGGAGACCCGAGAATGGGGCTTCTTTTTTTGCTTACTTTAAACCTGTAGTGCCATCTGCAGTAGAAAGGGGTACTACCAGTGATCTGAAGGAAGAGGCGCGAAATACAATTATAAAAAACAAAACATTTTCTAAAAATATTTTGCTTAGGAAAAGTTGAAAGCTAGTGTGCAAGTTCTTGCACAGTGACTTCTCCCCTTAACTGAAATTTCATATGGAAAGCTGTCAACTTTACGCCCTCAAATTGCGCGCAAGTTTTAAATTCAACACTTGAACATCCAAAAATGTTTCTTTTTCTGGCAGTTCTAAATTTGTGACGTAACGGAACCCTTGACCCCCCTCCCCCCCGTACGTAGATCGTAACGCCTGGCCAGACACCCCCGCCCCGCCCCCCCAGTTGCGTTACGTAATTTGCGTACACCCCTAAAGTTGTCTAAAATCGCGAAGAAATCAAAAGCCTTAATAATTTTCCGCTATCCTAAAATAGAAATTATGCATGTAAAAAAATCCGCATTATGTCTTTGCCTAGAAATGTCTAGAAATGCATAATTCCTGAACATACTTATCGAATTAATATTAAGTTATTATTACTAATTTAGAGAATAAGTACCGATAATATTCCTTTTTAATTATCCTGACCGAGCAGTTTGAGGTTCCGGGCATAATTACCGAATACCGACAAGAGGTAGCATTTGTGCCGTCTACAACGTTGCCATGAATGCACAGTCTAATATTTTGTGTGCTTGATCTTCGCACAAATGCGCTTTCAAAAACATTAATAACTTCATAACGGCACTGTGAATCCTTATTTTCGCGGTACCCAGGCTTAGTCCGATAATTAGTCGAACCGTGCCTATTTTTCGAGCTCTGTGGTACCATTCACTTAGCAGATATTAGCAAGCTACTGAAAAATGACCGAGAGTTTTCCATGAGCGCAATGTAATTAGCCCACGAAATCCGCCAAGTTGCCGATCTTTTGCTAAAAAAATGGTAATGGATCGTATTCAAACTGCACAGGATGATCAGCAAAGAGGTTATAAAGGTCAAGAAAAACTTCAACTCGGTGAGAACATGTTGAGTTAACCACATAACAACCTCAATTGGCTCCATCGCGTGAGCCCCTCACAGTCGAGCATCAACTGGCGGGTATTCAAAAATCGGCGGGTGCTCAAAACGTACATATTTTTACAGCATTTAAACTTTATAATAAAGTGTATTTATTCCACCGCTCACCATTTGTAACGTTTTCTCAACTTTGCCGAATTAAAAACTCTTCATGAAAGGTTGAACGTATTTCACCTTGTACTTAAATAATCTGGAGCTGACGACACTAAAGCGATAGTCAGTCGTACCAACGGCAAAAACAGCCGCTTCTACCAAGTCTAGCGGTTGTTTATTCTTGAATAAAATTGAAACATATTTATGTTTAATTGCACCAATGATAACTATTAATGTCATTTCCCGGATAAGAAATATTTTTCAACAATATTATGAATTGGAAATTGTCCAATGATAGCTTATTTTTACATGAGATTTTATTTGCAAGAAGTAGGGCAGCCTGTCGAAACCTCATTGTACAATTATTCCCACTCTTGCAACCAATTAACGGTATTTTAAGGCAATGTATATAAAAAAGTAAATATAGTATCAATGTCCTAGGGACATTTGCACGAATGTGTCTCAAATGTTCACGACGCTGCCCTTTCCTTGAACTCCTGATAGTACGATTGACGTTTATGGAAAACGAAGGTAACATTTAGACAGGGGAAAAAGTAGGTTCTTTAAAGTATGTTTTTATTACAAATATAACCATCGATTCACCGCTAATATTTTTTTGGAGATTTCATCACTGTTTGATAGTAACAGGAAATACTAACTATTATGCGAACTATTATCCATCGAGAAGCTCGTCGTCACTGTCGGAATCTGGCACGCATTGAGTCGTTTCCCCGATATCCAGCAATAATCGAGCCTCTTCCGTAGCGTCCACCTTAATTAACAGAAACAACCAGAACTGAGTCGATTGCTGTTTCTTTTGAAAAACTTCTCTTTCACAGTGTCCAAATGAAAACGCCTGCGCCTTTTGCAACAATATTTATCACGGAAAGTTTACCGGATGACCATGAGAAAAGCGGGAAGAAAAAAACGGTAATGAAAGTAGCGATTAGCGATCTTATATTTTTTGCCTACGCTTTTCAAGCTTCCTGGTGAAGCATGCTTTATGAATAGACAAAACATACATGCAAACATATATATACAGGGTGAGGCACATAAAGTGTTACAGAGCAATAGCACTCAAACTATTGATCATATCCAAAAATGTTTCAGACAAAAGTTTCAGTGTTCGAGAAGGCCGTCATACTGGACCACCCTATTTTTTTATCGGTAGAGGTACGTAAGCTACGTCAAGGTCAACTTCACTTTGTTAAATGAAACCATGTATTTATTTTCGATGACATTATTACCGATTTTAAGGCGAATTCAGCTACCTACAACACAAGGTCATCGAAAAAAATACATGGTTCCATTTTAAAAAAGTGGAGTTGACCTCGACGTAGCTTCAGCGCCTACATCGATAAAAAAAATAGGGCGGTCCAGTAGATAGACCACCATATGTGGGTGGCCTTCTCGAATACTGAAACTTTTGTCTGAAACATTTTTGAATATGATCAATAGATTAAGTGCTATTGCTCTGTAACACTTTATGTGCCTCACCCTGTATACAGGGTGGATCAATAACTATTAGCACCTTGGATATCTATGAAACTATAAGGTTCACAGGAATATTTGCTGAAATGAAATTGCACCGTACGAAAGGGGCCATCCGATAGAGATTATAGTTTTTTTGCAGGTGGAGGTACTTCGGACATTTGAAGGTCAACTCCATTTTTTTAAACGGATCGGTATGTTTTTTTCTGTATCATGAAAGAGGAGCTTAAAACGAGTTCAACGACCTATAACATAAGGTCATTGAAGATCATAGAAAGTACAGAAAGGCGATAATACTTACAGTTTCGGAAGTAAATAAAATTACTAGGTTTATAGTAAATGTTTGAAATGACGACCATCAGTATCAATGCAACATTGGATTCTTTTTTAAGCGATAAGGATTAATTTAATTTAGGGATAAGAAGCATATCGACTTGCTCTTCAAACAGATACATTGTACTCGATTGACCGATTTATCGATACTAATCTTATTATGTTTATCTTATCCTGCAAAGTTATTAAAGTGTCATTGAAACAGTGTTTATTTTTAGTGAAGTAAACCGTAAGTATTATTGCCTTTCTGTACTTTCTGTACCTGTCCTAAGAAATATGTAAACGTACATAATAACGTACGCATTGATATAAATGGTCGTCATTTCGAACACTTACTATAAACGTCGTAATTTTATTTACTACCGAAACTTTAAGTATTCACGCCTTTCTGTACTATCTATGACCTTCAATGACCTTATGTCATAGGTCGTTGAACTCATTTTAAGGATGTTGAGTCCCTATGAAACATGTTAATGTTAATTGTTCAATAAATAGCTTCTTAATTGTCATGAAATTTTTACACAACCTCCTGAGAACTTCATGTAAAAACATACCAAATTTTAAGAATTCTATCATCATTACTTCAACCTCCTTAAGGGTTGAAATAAAAAATGATAAGACAATACTGAAAATTTGGTATGTTTTTGTATGAAGTATTTAAGAGGTCGTGTTAAAATTTCACGACGATTAGGAAGCTCGTTATTAAAAAATTAACATTTTGTTAAGAACAATTTTTAAAAGAAGATAAAAAAAAATTATCAATAAACTTCGTTTCGTTTCCGTTGCTTTCAGTACATTGTAGATATTACAAAATTGAGAGGTAAAAAAAACTCATTGCAATGTTACATCAGTTTCCATAAGACAACATTTAATTTGTGAATGTTAATTGTTCAATAACGAGCATCCTAATTGTCATGAAATTTTTACACGACCTCTGAAATACTTCCTACAAAAACGTACCAAATTTTCAGCATTTTATTATCATTTGCGATTTGGGACTCAACATCCTTAAGCTCCTCTTTCATGATACAGAAAAAAAACATACCGATCCATTTAAAAAAAATGGAGTTGACCTTCAAATGTCCAAAGTACCTCTATCTGCAAAAGAAACTATTATCGCTATCGGATGGCCCCAAATATTTGCTGAAATGAAGTTGCACAGTACGAAAGCGTACTGTGCAATTTCATTTCAGCAAATATTTCTGTGAACCTTATAGTTTCGAAGGTATACAAGGTGCTAATAGTTATTGATTCATATATGAATATATATGAATCTCCGCATGATACATACATATATTCGCATGATACGTTCATTTTGTAGTGAACAGGCGGAGGACGAATCTGAAGAAAAACGCGTCACTTGATAACAAAAAGGTACGTATGTCTCAACAAATCGATAGTAATAATTAAACTTTAGAATAAAAAATTACCTCGAATAATCTTAACGGAAGTGCAGGATCATACGCTCGGTGGTTCGTACGGGCGATGCGTACATAATTGGTACTCATGAAATATGTTTCTTTGACAGAAAAAAACGTAATAATACGTCTGAATAACGATTTACAAGTATATGAATATATATACACACACACACACACTACTCACAAAAATTGAGCGATATTTAAAAAATTACAAATTTTTGGGTGATTTTCAACAAGGGATAACTCGGAGAAAAATGGTCGTACAGAAAATAAAAAAAAAGGAAATTGTAGCTTCAAGTGTCTAGTTCTTAGATCTCGACTGTACATTTTTTTAGCGTGGGCTGTTTTCACGTAATAATCCGCAAACCAACGAAAATTTTTTTTTCCAAATTTTTGCTCGTCTTTAAAATGGTCTGTGGACTTCAAAAAAAAATTTTTATCATGCGACCATAAAACTCTTTTAGACCATTTGATCCGCTTTAATTTGACCTTTTAACGAGCTCCGTACGATGATTTGGCGCGGAGTAATCGTCGATCAAAGCAAAAAAATCCATTTTAACTTTGACAATCCATTACTCGGGAACTAATGATCGTACAGAAAATGAAAGTACGGTTCTAGAAACTGCAAAACATTGTCTATGACACGCGACTGTTGATAAGTGATAGTGACTGTTGATAAAAAAAAATTCGAAGTGATGTTGACTGAAAAAACGTTGAAAATTTGCGAATTTGAGGATATTTGGAAAATTTGGTATAACTTTGGATATAATGCATGAACGAAGGATATCGTCGATAATTTTTTAACCTCGAAGTGTCGCCAAAAAACCCTTAAAGTTGCAAAGCGCTGCGATTTTTTTTTCTTAGTGCCCCGAAGGTTTAAATTTATCGTTTCTGTCCAAAATCACCGTAACAAGCAATTTTTCGATTTTTATTCATTTTTTCACCTTCAAAATGGTTTATTTAGCAATAATGCGTAATTTTTCTATTTAAAGGCAACAATTACAAAGAAAAAATTAAAAAAAAAAATGTTCGACTAACATTTTTTTTCAACATTTTTTTTCCAGCATGTCACAATGCTTGATTACCTTGATTTTTTGACCGTTTTTTATTTTGATTTTTAGGGTAGTTCTAAAAAAAACTGTTTTTTTGTGTTTGTTAAGAAAGTGTATTTCAACGATTGAAGCTGCAAAAAAAATTAAAGTTCGAGATTTGTGTGAAGAGAATCAATCGGCCATAGGGGGGTATATAAACTTTTTTAAATTAATTTTTAAATTGACACTGAAAACAATGGTGGTTAGACTGGTAAAAAAAATCGACCAAATTTTTTTCGACAAGAGTTCGCGTATCGTTAATACGCGAACAAAACATTTTTGAAAAAAAAAAGTTTCCTTGGTAATTGATGTCTTTGAATAGAACAATTACGCATTATTGCTTAAAAAACCATTTTGAAGTTGAAAAAATGAATAAAAATCGAAAAATTGCTTGTTACGGTGATTTTTGACAGAAACGATAAATTTAAATCTTCGAGGCACTAAGAAACAAAAAGATCGCAGCGCTTTGCAACTTCGCGGGTTTTATTTGGGGACATTACGAGGTTAAAAAATTACCGACGGTATCCTTCGTTCATGCATTATATCCAAAGTTATACCAAATTTTCCAAATATCCTTATATTCGTAAATTTTCAACTTTTTTCAGTCAACATCATCACTTCGATTTTTTTTTATTAACAGCCACTAATTGCATGTCATAAACAATGTTTTGCAGTTTCCAAAAACCTACTTTCATTTTCTGTACGATCATTAGTTACCGAGTAATTGATTGTCAAAGTTAAAATGGACTTTTTTACTTTGGTCGACGATTACTCTGCGCCAAATCATCGTATGGAGCTCGTTAAAATGCTAAATTAAAGCTGATTAAATTATCTGAAAGAGATCTATGGTCGCATGATAAAAAAAAATGTTGAAGCCCACAGACCAGTTTAAGGACTATCAAAAATTTGGAAAAAAACATTTTCGTTGGTTTTCGGATGATTACTTGAAAAGCACCGAGACTAAAATTTTAGTCCAGATCTGCAAACTAGACACTTGAAGCTACAATTTCCTTTTTTTTTATTTTCTGTACGACCATTTTTCTCCGAGTTATGCCTTGTTGAAAATCACCCAAAAATTTGGAATTTTTTAAATACCCCTTAATTTTTGTGAGTAGTGTATATGTACATATGTATATATGACTGGCCCAAAAAAGAAAAACTTCTCTATTCAGGCTCTCACCCCTTTAAACATTACTCGATAATGAAACAAAGAAGCTCGTGAAAGGGGCAGCCTGTAGGGTAATTCTAACAATGACTCATGAGGTTTTTTTTCTCCATTTTATTTACACGTGATAAATTAATGTTTACTTTTCCAATGCAAATCATTTTCGATATATACAACCAATGAGTGGTCTGAACCAATCAGTGTGTTTATTTTATATAGTAAACGGATTTATAACCCCAGCCTTTGTAATCATGCATTCTTTCTTTTCAATCTTAATCAACAAGTTTCGAAGATTGAAAAGAAAGGATGCATAATTACAAAGGATTAAATTGGGGGTTATGAATCCGTTCACTATTTATAATAATCACACTGATTGGTCAGACCACTTATTGATTGTATTTATCGAAAATGGTTTGCATTGGAAAAGAAAACGTTATTTTATCACGTGTAAATCAAATGGAGAATAAAAAAAACCTTATAGGTCACCTGCTAGAGCTAAACTACAGGCTGCTCCTTTCACGAGCTTCTTTGTTTCATTATCGAGTAACATTTCAAGGGGTGAGAGCACGAACGGGGATTTTTTTTTGCCAATCTAATATATATATGAGGTATTCCACGTGAATCCGGAGGACTATTTCCCTGACCCCCACCAATTCGATTTATTTATTTTTTATCTGATTCCCTTGACTCTAAAAGACACCCTGATTTTTTTTTACATTTTTCGGAATAACCCTTAGTCAAAACATAATTTTTTTCCGAAAAAAAAACGCCCCGATTTAAAATCGGAAAAAAATCCCAAATATGCGTGATTATATGTAAACATTTGCAAGCTATCACCCGCAGTGGAAGTATGATTTTCTCTGTGCTGAAGACTATTTCAATTCAAATTAATACCAGAACTTTTTGACTTCTAACGAAAAAATCATACTTCCACTGCGGGTGATGGCTTGAAAATCGCGCCGTTTTTTTCGGAAAAAAAACAAATTTTTTTGACTGAGGGTGGTTTCGAAAAATGTAAAAAGAAATCAGGGTGTCTTTTAGAGTCAATGGAATCAGATTTAAAAAATTACAGATTCACGTGGAATACCTCATATATATATATATATATATATATATATATATATATATATATATGATGGTACGATGAGGTTACCGCATGGAAAACGAAAGCTTAATGTAGTCGGTGCAATCATTGATGTAGCATGGAAAAATTAAAAGTACCCTGATGATAATTGGTCATACATCCTGAAAAATAAAACAAATATAAACTTCCAAGGCCTGCGGACAGAAATAGGATCGCTCGTAATTCTATGGAATTTATGAATTCCCCGAATCACTTTTTGCGCCATATTTGAAAGGCTACGAGTTCGATCGCGAGGGAATCCGGACCGCCAGTTCCAAGCAGAAAAGACATACGGATTTTCTATTCTCGATCTCTTGCCGTTCAATAGACGCATGCGAACAGAAAAATTGGGAGAAAATAGCAAAACTGAGATGAAAATTAAAAAAACGTATGAATTGCAAACGCCAACATATTTTTTCACTCGTCAGTTTTGTTGCTAACGCTTCATCGGCTGGTTCAGGAGGCTCGAACCTTTCAGTGATGAATGTTAAAAGATACGATTTTTTAGACGTAAATACGTCCAATGGAAGTACAAATGTTATAAAAATAAAATTGATTAACGCCCAAGCAATTTAGAATAGTTGCTGATGAAAAATAGTGAATACAGCCATAGTTGATATCCCTTGCTGACAAATACTCTGCGTTCATTGATAATAAAATTGCTTCGTGATCCTTAATAAGATGCTGTGTAGCGTTATCCAAAGGGCAATATTTTTTTTCAAAAACTATGTAGTGGAATCTTATCTATAGAATTAAAGGACTCTCGACGAAAAATGTTTCGAAATACCCATAGTAACGACTGGGGTAGGACTGACTGTAAAAATAATAAAACTGTTGAGAGTAAAAAAAAATGTATTGAGCGGAATTAAGAAAAAATTCAACGTCAAATAAAATGCTGTTTTCTATTGCCGTCAACAGTTCACTCGCGATCAATTTCACGCTTTTGAAATACGTTGCCGGAACAAAAATAATTCGATCATTCATCCCGACGGAAAAATCTCAACAAATAGTGCGTTAACTATATCGTGTGCAATTAAAACCAAAATATTATAGCCCAATTAGCATCATACAGCAAAACAAAGGATGTGCTCCAGTCTATTAAAATAATTCTAACATCTTGATATTTTCCGATTGCAGAACTTATTTCATAACGTCGAATACACTATGAGGTATTTCTTATGGCCCCTACGTGGCCCAGACCTCGATTGGTTGAGGATCCGTTCGATATTTTATAAAAAATGGGTCTCCCTTCTCAACAGCTCAAACCATTTTAATTCCGTCAAAATACTGTTTAATTCAATATTCCAATGGTTTACGTAATATTCACTTGAATATACAGGGTGGATCAATAACTATAAGCACCTTGGATATCTTCGTAACTATAAGGTTCACAGAAATATTTGCTGAAATGAAATTGCACAATACGACAGAGGCCATCCGATAGCGATAATAGTTTTTTTGCAGGTGGAGGTACTTCGGACATTTGAAGGTCAACTCCATTTTTTTAATGGATCGGTATGTTTTTTTTGTATCATGGAAGAAGAGCTTAAAACTAGTTCAACGACCTATAACATAAGGTTATTGAAGGTCATAAAAAGTACAGAAAGGCGATAAAACTTACGGTTTCGGTAGTAAATAAAATGACTACGTTTATAGTAAGTGTTCGAAATGACGACTATCAATATCAATGCGTACGTTATTATGTACGTTTACACATTTCTTACACAGGTCCAGAAAGTACAGAAAGGCGATAATACTTACGGTTTACTTCACTGAAAATAAACACTGTTTCAAGGACACTTTAATACGTTTGCAGGATCAGATAAACATGATAAGATTAGTATCGATAAATCGGTCAAACGAGTACAATGTATCCGTTTGAAGAGCAAGTCGATATGCTTCTTATTTATGGCGAATGCCATAAATGACCTTCAATGACCTTATGTTATAGGTCGTTGAACTTCTTTTAAGCTCCTCTTTCATGATACAGAAAAAAAACATACCGATCCATTTAAAAAATGGAGTTGACCTTCAAATGTCCGAAGTACTTCCACATGCGAGAAAACTATTATCGCTATCGGATGACCCCTTTCGTACTGTGCAATTTCATTTCAGCAAATATTTCTGTGAACCTTATAGTTTTGAAGATATCCAAGGTGCTGATAGTTATTGATCCACCCTGGATAATATATGTAGCCATTCATATGAAATAAGAACACCATTTACAGTAACACTTTCCCATCGATACATTTAGTTCATTATCTGCTATCGAGAACCCAATTATCGATATATTTCCATCATGATTTGTAAAAAAATGTTTAATGCGCTAAACATTTTCGTCGCACTTCGAACAGTTAATGTGAATATTTGTATGAATTAGAAGAGATCTTGCGGATGTCGGGTCTTTGACTACATTCAAATTGCATGTTGCGTGCGTGCGTGCGTGCATGCGTGCGTGCGTGCGTGCGTGCGCGCGCGTGCGTGCGCGCGCGTGTGTGTGTGTGTGTGTGTGTTTGGGGTGACTGCAATTTGGATCAAATTTGATATTTCAAAGTCCCCTCGTGAGAACATAATCAAGATATATTAAGAAAACTATGTGCAAAGTTTTAAGGTGCTTGGAGACATCTTTATAATGCCTGTAACGATTTCAATTTTCAATACGAAAATACATGTGTTTTGTCAAGTTAATACTTTATTATTCAGTTTTCATGCTTAGGATATTGGTGGGAAACATCTGAAATTAGGCACACATATTGTGTACATTATGAGGTATATGACCAAACTTTTACAGATTTTTCCTGCAATAATTGTCATTATTACTAGCTTTGCAATGACAACCTCGTTATCATTTTCTGAGTTCTTTTCATCAAAGGCTATTTATCGATGTTCTAATGCAATTGTCGACTTGAATATAGACTGCATGCGTAAAGAAAAAGGTCGATTTGTATAAAAAGATTGCATACAATTGCTTTGATCTACGTTAAGGCACGATTCACAGGTTCATTCTGAAAAGCTGCGCCCGATCGTGATTTGAATTTTTTTTAACAAATATATGATCACCGGAAAAGAAATTCCCTTGTGAGCAAAGTACTTCTCAAAAAATGTCGAATCGTCTTTGGTATTCAATCGCTGAAAGTGCTGCGACGGCATTTTTTATGAAGGCATTTCCGCTGATATTCAAAGAAAAAAGACCAAAAAAAATAACGAACAAACTGCCTGAACATGAAAATCAAACCGAAATTCCTAAACGATATGAAATTTGCTTATTTTATGGGTGAAAACATTGATTTTTTCATAAGCCTCCAATCGATAACGTTTTTCAGAATATACCAGATCGATTGTAGCTTCCTAAATAACGACATCTTCGAGTAGCATCTGGACAAAAATTATCAGTTGGGTTCGCAAACTGTCAGAAAATTAAGTATCATTAACCTTCAATCCGTGAACCTGGGTCGTTTTCAACCTGTCCAAAATAATTTTCTTCGCAGGTTTCTTAATATTTAATGAAAAAAAGATTAAAAGTAAGAGAAACAAACCCCTATTTTCTCTGGAGAAGTACGATCTAAAGATTGACCATGAATTTTTTCAGATTTTTTCATTGACAATTGTTGGTTGGGTAGTGCGAAGATGAAAACGACCCTGGTTCACGAGAATGAGGTGCCTCAAATACTTTCACGGATTGAGGGTTAATGACGTCGCGGAAAGAGGAATCAAGCTCATTACCGAATACAATAAGAGATTGACATGCGACGAGGAACAGAAACAATTAATTGTTCAAGGTTTCTGTGAATACCAGAAAATGTATCCAAATGTAAACAAAAGGCTTCTAAGCCGACCCCTCCAGTAATAAAATTTTACTTTGGCACGGTTTTGTATGAGTTGTTATTTGCAAATTATGTTTATTCGATAATTATAGTCTTCAATGCGATAATTTATTTCAGTGCAACGAATTTGTGGCTCAGGTTTGATTCAATGTTGAAATTTTATTTTAAAGAGTTTTTATACTTCTGAAAAAAATGAAACTTTTCCATTATGTTTGAGTTTTTGTCAGGTCAACAATTGCACTAAAACATTAATAAACAGTCTTTGATGCATGAGAGTAAAAACAATGAAAACAAGGTTGTCATTGCAAAGCTAGTAATAATGACAATCATTACTGGAAAAATCTGCCAAAATTTGGCCATAATGTTCACAACGTGTGTGCCAAGTTTCAGACTTTTCCCACAAATATCCCTAACACATATATTTTGATATTGAAAATTCAAACCCTCACAGGCACCATTAAAAATGTTGCGAGTGCGTTAAAACTTTGCACATGATTTTTTTTATATATCGTGATTATGTTTTTACGAGGGGACTTGGAAAATTGAAATTTGATCCAAATTGCAGCCGCCCTAATATATATATATATATATATATATATATATATATATATATATATATAACATTTATAAATGGTTAATACAGTTTTAATGATTGCTGTTCTTAGCCCACTTATCTTCCTCTTCTGGTGATTCTTTTGAAAATGTCAGCAAGAGAATATTTCCGAACGATGTTTTCTCACAGGATCAAATGTCTGGTACTTTGTAGAGGAAATTCTGATCATTGTTACTTACCCCGATAGCTCTAGCGTCCTCATCAGCCTTTTCTTTCTAAGCTTAGTTGTTGGTTTCTATTTTCATTTTGTATTCTATAGTAAAGCGAACTGTAACCGTTCTGCGTTCTGATTGCGTTATGTCACCACCACCTTAGCAAATTACGTCACAGATATTGAGAGCATTCTACGTGCAAATTTGTACGAAAACAAAAGAAGAAACTAATAAAAAATTCCATCGGTCGCGTTTGTCTACTTACTTTGGTGTATTGAGCGCGACAATGATCGCGTCTCGAGGTCAAAGAATTAAAGCAATATCGAATGCGCGCTCTTTGCTCCGGCCGACACATGTAGATCACCAGCACTAGACAACCGATGATTAAAAATGCTATTCCAACACTCGTACCCACTGAAACGAAAAATATCGTTGTCGTATAATTAACGAATTCAAAAATGTTCACGTTTACGTTTCAATTTTCAATGCAATTTTCTATGTTATGATACATAAAAGAATTTTGCTGCTTTAATCTTATCATCTGAGGCTGCAATTTCTTCCGCGGTGCAATTATATGCTTTTGGGATACGCGGAAGAAATATCGGAGGTGCTCCGAGATTTTTGTTAGTTAGAAAATTTTGCAGTATTTAAAAGAAGTAAAGAGATGGAATAAATATTCAAAAATCACTCGCACGATAAGGTTTTGGAAAGAAGAATATCGTGCAGTTAATATCCAATTGTCTTCTTAACTGATCGTGTTTTTATTTTTATCGCACTTGTACGGCACTGCTCTAGGAAGCGATGCGAAATAAGTTTGTCTTTTTTTTTCAGTACAATGCCATTCGTGTAGCTTCAAGCTCACGTTATCGGTCAATGCTGAGGCTCAACAATGGGATGTGCTAAATACAGTGTTCTAACGCGAGTCGGCGCATAATTAATGTCTCGAGTATGAAATACTTGCCATGTCCGTTGTTAGAGTCTTTACCATCTTCTGTCATTTCTGCGACTTTGACTGGAACGTCTACCGACCGTCCGTCGAACGAATGATTAACGCACACCACACTAGATTTCCACTCGAAGACAACCCTGCACGAGTATTCCTGCAAGCGAAAGAAAAATATGAAGTGGTCATTATAGGATTATCGAACCTATGATTACAACAATGAAAATCCTAAAAAAAACGTTAAACGCGTTTTGTCCTGAAACGATGAATTTCAAAACGGTGTACACGATTGCTCGACATCTAATTAACGAAATTGACTTTAAATTTGGTACACTTAGTCAGTGTACTGGAAGTTTAGTCTTGACCATCGTTTTTTTTCTTAACATTTTTTTTCATTAGTTATTAACAATAATAATCTCATTTTGTCTCGAAATGTCGAAAAATGAATGAAAACATTTTTCTCTGATGATTGAAACGCGGTAACAAAAGAAAACTCGGTCAAGTCGTAGCCATTATTATCTATCTTAAGGGAAGACACCACTGTAAAATTTTCGATAAATCGTTTTTTGGAAGTACTTTTAAGAAATCCTTCGAACCTTCGAAAATATGATGGATATTTTCTTAGTTGGAAAAAAAAACAGTTTCAAAGTGGTTTTCGAGCTATTTGTGAGGGGAGTGTCCGAGCGATGAAAAGCGCCTTCGGCGACGCCACGGCGGTGGACGAAGTACCAGCTACACAAAATACCGTCCAAAAATCTTATCCTGAAGTAACAACCGTTCTCAATGAGGATCACGTAACCCACTGACTCAAGAAGCTTCCACGCTTCTGCAAATTAACTCGTACTCATTCGGTTTCCTACCGGGTACCGAAAACGTCGAACACGTTTTTCTCAAAACCATTTTTTTTTCAATCGGCACGCAGTGGAACTCGAACGGTTTTCGTCCAATCGACTTGAACTTTTAACCGTAGCTTCTTAGATTTTATTGATCAATTGAAAATTGTTAAAAAATATATCACTTTTTAAATTAAGGTTATAGTCGAAAGAAAGTTAAAAAAAAAAATCTTCTTTATTTTTTTTCATTATTTTTTATTTCTCCCCGTACTTGACCGCTAGAACTAATATATTTAACGAAAATATTTCACTCTTAGTACCAGGATTAAATTCACGACAGTTCTACTACGTGCCGCGGACAGGGATAGCTGACAACCAGTCGTGCTATAACGACTCGTGCGCCGCCATTTTGTATTCTTTTGACAAATACATTTTTTTTACATGCTGCAATATTATCTTAATGAATCCTAAAAGTTCGTTTCACAATGTTCGTTATTACTCGACTTTTTAAAAATTCAACGAAAACGGTCGAAATTGGGCAGCTACAGGCCGTACTAGGGGGGTTAAGAAATTACATTATCCAAACAAACAAAAAATTAGTCAATAGTATTACCTTTTAACTATATTTCCTGAAAAGTTCATTGAAATATTCCTAAAATTGAACGAGCTACAGCTTCTAACAGTCCAGCGCTAGCAGCACCATAATTCAAACCCCAAACGCGTTTTTCTCGTAACGCTGTTTTCAAAGTCGGTGGACATGATATCTCGAGAACCACTTGATCGATTGTTTTCAAATTTACAGGAGATACGATCAGAAACATTTAAAGGTCGTTAACGATCTTATTTTTTCAAACGTGATCTTCATTTTTTGATAGTTGCGTAAAAATTACGTTTTTTTCATAGATTTTGTATGCTCAAGTTTCAATTCGTCGCCACATTGTTGAAAAAAATCAACGATGGTTAACGATTTGTATTTATTGCCACCTTGAATAACACGTTTGGTGCTTAGATTTCGGTTAAATCGTTTAAGCTGGATAGTCCACTGCCAACCGCAGCAAAAAAATGTCATCATCTTCCCGCGGCCCTGTTTTGGTTCTTTTTCTATATTTTTTGGAGTTTTTTTAAGCCCCTCAATATATGTACGTTAGTGTTGAAATGCATTTTTTTCACCAACTGGTTTTCACAAACAAACTCCGGAATTCGTCAATTTTTTCGGGCATCTACATAGATGTAGATCCTTAAGTAAATATATTTCGTTTTTTCTCGTTTTATATTAATCGGTTTTGGCCACAACCAAGTACACCCTTGAGTCCCTCACGTTCAACGGTCCTTCATGCGATTGTTTATAACTTCTTTAACTATTGATACTTTTTATGAAATTTGGTACACAGCTTTGTGAATGTACATACAAAAAAAATGTCCAAACGATTTTCCAATCATCTTACTCATTTCTTCAAAATTATTGTTTTCCTAACTTTACTAGCCTAACCCTTGAGGAAGGCAAAGAAATCAACAGCACATAACCGTACAGATGGACTCGAATGTTCGAACACCGCAGGAATATTGTTTTTTTTATCGACATAGAGCAACTTGTTATTTGAAGTATGTACCAACTTCTATGTCATATATGAAAAATTAATAATCCTATATCTGTTTCTACTAACAATTTCCTTGATCTAATATTTTTCAACCAAAATCCGCAACGTTGATAACTTTTGTTTTGCGGTCTATATGGTCTGCGACGATTGAAATTAATTTGTCCCGTTTCGTCGTGATAAATATGATTGTACAAAAAACGCGTGCAATTTACAAACAATCAATGTTATCCCTTAATATCATGGAAAAAAATTAGTATAATAATAATCGAGTTTTATTTGCACAACTTGCTTTCCAAGTTTTTTACAAAAATATTCCGCCTTGTTTATATACATTTTTTCTTACAACTACCTTAATCTTATATTTTACCCCTCACACTCCTTTCGCTCGAACCTTTGCTCTCTTTCCCTCAATTTACTCCTCATCTCCATCACTTTCGCCTCCCTTTTCCTCCTTCCGCATTTTCTTACATACCTCCTCTATTTCTCTGAAATACTGGCATATCCCTATATTTATCTTTCCCCTTAACATATTTATAATTTCCCCCTTTATCGCCACCTTATCCACTCCTTGCACCCACTCCTCCGCTTCCTTTCTCGCTTTCGTCGTTACAATTTTCCATCCTTTTTCACATATTAGCAGGTGCTCCATTGTATCATTTTCTTTCTTGCAAATTCTACATCGGAAAAAAATTAGTATTTTATTATGTATCGAAATCGACTAAAGGGGGACAAGGTATAATATAAACAATAAATTCCGTTATTTAAAGAATAGCAGATAATTATCTGTATAATACGTTTGGTATGAACTTCGATTTTTTATGGAAAGAGACCTTCGTACACTTAGTTTAATTTATAATCCAGGCGTCCTTCCACTTTGATAGGGAATAAGAGAATCAACATGAACTTCAAATGCGTCGTTTTTGTTTTGAAAACCGAGATAAGAGACCGAGCTTCTTAGCTGGAGATGGAACTTTATCTATCCCTCAGGCGCTTGCCTCGAAGATTGAAGATAGAAAAAGGGTTCTGGAGAAGTCGAGCAGGGCCTGGAAAATGTTAGCCTGTACACGTAAGACTCTTGACATCTTGTCTGCTTGGATTATCGGGACACTCGAGCTACATACACATCCGGTAGAAAGCCCGTAAAGTATATGGGCCCGTGCCCTTAAAATCAGAGACAGAAAAGAGCCTCTTGGTAATAATCGGTAGCAGCGATCCACTCGCGTGTACCGTTAAGAACTCTCATAAAAAACAGGCCCTTTTTATTCGTTATACCGTAACGAATATCAGATGCGTCGTAGGTAATCTTGCCCTTAGAATCAGAAAGTACAGGTAATTCCGAGCGATGTGGAAAATGACGCAGATGGACTGCCCATGTCACAAGGGAATTGTGACAAAGCCGCCCATCCTCGCGTCGTATCGTTTTCACAATTGGAATACGTTGTACGGAACTGTATTTTTATATTTCTGGCAAGATCTTTTTTTTGAATAGCACTTTTGTTTTGCATTTTCCCTTCCTATGATCAAAATATATCTACGTCGTTATAACATCCGCACATAAACATTTTTGCGTTTTATGATGGCGGAAAAAGTGCTTCGGTTTTATTACCGAAATAAAACGATAAATATAAATCCAATCTCTATATAATGAAAAATTATAGAGAATATTTATAAAACATGCGTCTTACTTCTCACTATTTAAGCAGGTATTGTTTTACTAAAACGTATTTTATGTCGAGCTATACATAATAAATATAATTATATGTTTATATATTAAGGTATGTAGAAAAATGTATATGTGTGATTGAAATACATCAAAATTCGAACTTTTTGCTACGCAGGTTCTTTTCTTCGAAATGAAACATATTTTTTAATTCGAACTACATATGATAAACATGATTTTGGCACCTGGCTGAATACACGTTTTTTCCACATTGTAACGTTATATTTACTTTTCATCTCCGTATAATACAAATGTACATATATTATTATATAATATATACATACAAATTCTAACTACCTACTCGATAGTGCAAAATGGTATTTTCTAAGTAAACAAAACATAAAACATCATTTTTAAATTGAAGCTACAGATTGAAATGTCAGGTATTTCAGCGCGTTTTTTAACAACACATTTAAATTTGAACTATATATAATCAATATTTGTATATAAGGAGCTAGCGAACAAACCCGAACGTGTCCACACAACGTCAATATTTTTTTAGTTTTATTTTTCGTGTTTTTTAAGCACGCCTTGGTAAGCTCCCGAAATATTTCGAATCAAATCCCGCTCTACACACCTCAAAATTGCTTAAGAAATGGTTTCTTTAGTGGAATGGCAGTTTGTAGGCACGAAAATAAATAAATATTAAATTTAATTCGACGCAGGGTGGACAAGTCCGACTTTGTTCGCCAGCTCCTCATATATTATATTCTATTGTATGGAAAAATGTATACTTATTTTTTGGTAGAACATATAATATTGCTAGCTTTTAATCAGGCGGATAACGTATTTTTCTAAAACAAGTTTATATTTTTTTCAAGTTTAGTGGATAAATACTTCCACTACCACCACATAAAGTTTAGTGGATAAATATTTTTTTCAACTTAAGTGGAAAAATACCAAAAGAATGGCATATATTCGAGCTCACTTTTTCCTGTTTCCATAAATTAATTAAACAGCAGAAACCAGTAAAGTACCATCTGGGGGCCACTTGGAAAATTTCCGCCCGAACGGAAATTTGATCCGGGTAAACAAATGCGGAAACGTTCAGTTTTTTTACTCCTTTATTCGAGTTCGGCCCAATATTTGAGATTGAGAGGACCAGAGGAACTTTTCCGCCAGCCGGAAAGGGACCCGGATTTTCGTTGCGGAGGCGAAGACCGCGCGGCCACGTGTGCGTTCCAATCGGACGCGTTTTCCTTCGAGAACGGCAAAAGGGACGCAAAACAGAGGGAGGGGGTAATGACGAGAAGGAAGTTCCTTTATTTCGGCAAGTTCGGGAAAACCACGTGCCTGCCAGAACGCCGTTATAATTCTCGACCCAAATGGGCTTTGATCACTGAATTATTCATTACATTAACAGCGAATGACTCGTATACTCGAATTCGAGGATTTGGTATTCGAAACGCGACTACGATTTTAAAAAAATTCACAATATTACATCACGTTTGATAAGTGCAAAAATCATACGTCACCTCGCTTCTTAATTCAACATACATTTTATTGATCAAACTTAGTCTTTCTGTGCCGAAAAGTAATTTTCATTTTTCCCTCAGCCTCTTAGCAGTTTCCTAAGGAAGGCGTTTGCTCTTTCTTTCCTTCAATATCTCAAGGTACAGTTTTATCGAAGACAACGTGAAAAACTTCGCCACGGGGAGAACCAGAGTATGCGAGATACGAGAATGAAAAATGAAGATGCAAAGCGGATGCAAGAATGGTCTCAAGTTCCCCATACGTTTCGCCGCTGCCGCTTTCGAAGTCAAGAGCGGAAAAGAAAACGTTCGGGGAGAAGTCTCGAGCTCTTTGGAATTCTTTCAGAAACCTTCCAGATCTCCGACACATGACACGTGAAAAAACGTGACCCCTCGCTGCTTCGGCTCCACGACATAATCCCACGTCCTCGTGTTTCCTCGATCCTCCCGCCATTATTATTTAGATTGGTTTCTTGTTAATTCCCCAAGCCCATGCGTTCGTAGAGCCACGTGATTTCTTTTCTATATACATCTATATTAATTTGTTCTAAATTGGGCTCGAGTTATGGTAAATACGTTCAGTGTGCTGTTGTTACATGATGCTGAAGTTAGCATCGTTGGACTGCAACGAAAGTTGATTTGTCTTCTACTGCTCACATTTTTTTCGCCGATTGAGGTCGTAAAAATCCTTAAAACGGTTTTTCTTACCCTTATTAGAGATCCACAACCAAAAAAATATCCATTGTAGTGACAACGAAATACTTTAAAAAAACTAATACGAACTTTCGTTGCTTTCCAACGTAGCAAACTTCAACGCCCACGTTTTCAGAATATATAAATAGAGACCCGGAATTCAAAGTAGAAAATGAAAATTTAATGCATATAAATTGTAGATTGTGTTCGCATGACTATCAAACATGATTTTTTGCTTGCGTGCGGAAACATTGAAAAACAATGGACACATTGATCCTTCAAGAATAAGGACAAATTAAAAAAATGTCTATCATGTAGTTTTGTACGTTTGTTTAAAACGGTGGGTGGACAACGCCCACATTGGCAACCAGTATTATGGACGTTGTATGAATGTGGAAAAAAACCAAACTTATTCTTCATCTGTATGAGTGTTGTGATATTTGGTACCAGCTTCAGCAAAAAATGTTACAAAACGGCGGCATGCTAAACTTCGATTATCATTTTTTTTCCCTATGTTTCTGACCATTCCAGGAGTTAAATTAAAAAAATTAAAATATTAATTCGACTCAACCCTGCTACGAACGATGAAAAACGGCCTACCAAATTGTATGCCAAATCTAAACACAATCGGCCAATTGGCTATGAAGGTATCGTGGTAGCCTATTTGAAAAACGTCGTTTCGAGAAAACGCGTTTAAAGGGTCAGGCTACTGTGAAAGTTTCAAAAACTCGTTCGTCGGTTGAGGCAACTGAAATCGGAGAGGACGTTCCAACATGGTGCAAGTATCGCTGGTCGAAATTGAACTTATGATTACAACGATAGAACTGCTAGTAAAACTTTAAACGCGCTTTTTTCGAAAATATGTTTTTCAAAACGGTGTACATCATTTATCGACATCTAATGGACGGATTGGTTTGATATTTGGTACGCTTGTTCAGTGTAATAGTGGTTTTTTTAAACATTTTTTTTCATTAGTATAACCATTATTTAGTAAGCATATAGTAACGATTAGTATAACCATAATAATGTCATTCCGTCCTCGAAAAAACCAAAAAATGTTCTACATCTGTTTTTGACGATTGAAATACGATAACAACAATGCTCGGTCAATTCCTAGCCCATATTATCTCTTTTGAGGAAAAAAATTTGTTTATTTGAATTCAGATCAACCGGGTAGACAAAACCAAGTACACCATTAAGCTCCTAACGTTCAAACGTCCTTCACGAAATTGTTTATAACTTCTTTAATTATCAATATTGATTAATGAAATTTGGTAGGGGAGATGGGGCGACAAGTAACAGGGGTAAGACGTAACAAGCGAATTGCCGCCAAACTATAAACATTATAGCTACATATTAATAGTATTCCAACTCTTTGAGTAGTAGCGGACGCGCACATAACGGCTAGTCCTCGTTCCGGAGCTGCACGGAGAAGTTACCCTCACTGCTGCCTATTCTACCATGTAAACGGAGTATTTTACTATCACAATTTTTTCATCAGTCGTTTTATTAAAGTTATTCAATAATGTTAATATTTTTTTAATGCTTTGTTTAACGAGTAAGGCCACTGTAACGGCCCAAAAAAAAGATTTTTTCACTAATTTTTTGCTCTCGACATTGAAGGTATTTGAAAAAAAACTTTTAATGGTGTTATCGGGCATACATTAAACTTTATTATAAAATTTTTTTACAGTAAAAAAAAAACAAAATGGCGGTTCCACAGCTATCTTCCCGGGACATGTTTTGCTTCCAGGGCTCCGCGGCACGCAGCACCACTGGTGCACTTTTGAATCTAGAACAAAAAAAAAAAAAACCATTAATCTAGAGGGCTATAGCTAGAGAATGTCGATCGGATTTTAAAAAGTATCAATTTTTGTGGATTTGGCGTGCGTTTGAAAAAAAAATTGATTTTTGACGAAAAAAACGGCAAGTTTTTTGTTAATAAAAAATCAATAAATAAAGTTCTTGAAAATTCCGATCGACATTCTCAAGATAATGTAAATGTTCACATCTGGTTAAAATTTCAAGTAAAAAAAATGAAAATTGTTCGAGTTATGCTGCGTGCCATTTTGAAAAAGCATGTTTCGAGAAAAACGCGTTTAAAGTTTTGCGAATAGTTTTTTATTGGAAAAAATTAAAAAAAGAAGTTAAAAAAAAATTTTACCGTTAGTCTGCAATCCCAGCACCATACATTTGTCCTTCGATAGCCAAATTTTCGTCTTCTTCGTCTTTCCTGGTTGATTTTTGGAGCGCGCGCGCACTTTTGGCCGCGTCGCTCAGAGATGTCTCCGCGTGCGTGATGCGTTTGGCGTCGGCTTCGATGCAGAAATTATATAACTGTACACCAATTTCCACCTCCAACATCTTGAATATTTGCAAGACGTTGGTAAGGCCGCCATTGAATATGCAAACAGCGATATCCGTCGCAATATCTAGTACAGTTTTTCCGCTTGAGGATGATCTGGGGGCCAAACTCCAAACGGTAGCGTTGAAACTTTCGTTATTGTTTTGAGTATAGGCCCCCAAGCAACGCTCCAGCAACTCGTCCCGGCTCAATTCCATGTAGATGGGTTTGATGGCTTGATAAACCTCCTCACTCATTGGCTGATTGTGATGATACGCATCCAAGGCATTTTCTGCTTTCGCTTTCTTCCAACTGCACCAATTCTCCGAACATTTTTCGTGCTGAGGCTTTTCATCCGTTGACATTTTGTGAAAAAGGGTTGCCCAGATCTCATTTTTCATATTTTTGATGGAATCGGAATTTCGACGGATTGCTAAGCCGTAATAAATGCTTAGTTCGTCAATCAATTTGGCAGTGAGTTTTCCTCTTCCCCCGAGACCTTTTGTTCCTTTTTTTAAGTTTCTCAATCGAGTGCCCATTCTTTTTTGCACGTGATCTATGCACTCTTTTTTTTTAACATCAACATTTTCATAAGGCTTCGAATCCACGATGCCTTTGAAAGTTTTGGAATCGCCACCTCCGATATAATTGCAGTCGTTTCGGAGCAAGTTTTGACACGCTTGGCGGCGACCTTCATTTCCTAAGGACAACAAATTTTTTTTCGCACAGGACCTTTTTTTTCTTATTCTAGAGGGTTTAAACTATTTTTTAAGCCAATAAAAAAAAATCGATTTTTCAAAAAATTTACAGTGGCCTTACCCCTTAATTAACTGCGATATCAGCTTGAGTTTTGTACCGTTAACCTAATTCATAATTAAATAAAAATACAAATGTGAATTAAGCATTTTTTTTAATCTATTAATTTACATGAGCATAGCTTAAGAAATACGTAATTACGATTTTGAAAATAAGTAAGATACGATTCTGTAAAAATAAATGTTTGTGTAATTAGCAAGCATTTAAACTAAAAACTCAATTTTCGACAAAAAAAAGGGACAATCATTTGTTAATAACTAATGTTATAATAAACTCATGGAAAATGCCGTACGTATTTCTCTTCGGAATGTTCTTTAAAAATGTGCTCAAAATCTGGCGTGCAAAGAATGAAAATTGTTGGAATTTGGCTGCGTGCCGTTTGGAAAATTTTTGTTACGAGAAAAACGGTCGACGTCTCGCATACGGGCCTGCGGACCTTTGTTTTACAGTTACCCAACTTTTTTCCCCATATTTTAGATGATTCAACGCATCTCCTGAGCCAATAAAACTTTTTTTTTGGAAATTCTCCAATGTTGTTACCCCTTAATTCCCTTACTTTTCGTGCATACGAGGACTTGTAAAAGACGTACTGAAAGAGGCACCATTTCGAAAGAGGGAAATGAGTTGGCTGCAAAAGAAGATATGAAAAAAAAATCGTAAATAGAAATCATACGTTCGTGAATACATTTGCCAAGTCACTCTTTTCAAATTCGTGAAGAAACTGAAAAAAGGTGTTTCAGCGTAGACCATAGAAGTTGAAAATGTAATTGATGTGCCCAAATAATTAATACTCAACTTATATAAAGAATCTACAAAAATATGTATCAGTTTAATTGAATTAAAAACTAGATGTATTGAATGCTGTTAAAACATGCCCCTCCTGTTACAACCTGGACCAGCCATGCTACAACTAGCCCAGTAACCGGGGTTAAAAGTAACACCGGCCTTTTTTTTAAGGCGACGCTGTTAATTATCTATTTACGTTAGGTGGATGTTTTTTTTTTTTAATTGTAGCCAGATACATTTCCTCTAACATGGGCTAATAAATATTTTTATACAATCATCCGTTTCAAATATACGCGCTCTTAACTAAAATTTGTTACGTTTGAACCCTATCTCCCATACACAACTTCGTTAATGTACATATAAATAACTGTTCAGACAATTTTTCAATCACCTTACTCATTCTTTCAAATTCTTTCTTAATAAACCCGACTTTCGGGTTGTCTCAGTAGCCTAACCTCTTAAAGTTTTCTGCGCCTGGACTTCGCTCCCCGAGCGTATTCTTTATGAGTCCTACAACTCGGCTAAATTTATGAGTATCATTAAATGATACTCATAAATGTATGAGTATCATTAAATGATATCAATACTCATAAATGTATGAGTATCATTAAATGATACTCATAAATTAAATTTTCACAGACGTGTTCAGAAAGGTCTGTAGAATAACGAAATAAAAAAAACTATTCTTCAAATGTCTAGGAAACAATACTGCCTTACCGTTAGATAGCAGAAGTATAAATGATAATCACTATATATTAATAAACTGCTATAAAGCTCTGCCACAAGAATTGGAGTGGTTCGTTCTTTCCCGATCAGAGAGCTTACAGCGATTTGCCAAAATTATATACATATGTGCCACAGTGATCTCATTCATCAAATTGGAGTAAATTGGTCGTCTATTAATGTCACCCGACGCATGCAGGTATACATCGTACACGTATAAACGCAATCCATAATTGGATTAACTGTGAATGTCATTGTGAAAAAATCACAAATAAAATTGCAATCAATCACGAAGATAATTGTGTGTACGATTAATCGAGGCGAATAAATTGCGATGTTGAAGAGCAGTAAGACGCGGTATATACAACGCGACGAGTGAATTTTGCATGATCGATAGGGGGCGGGATAAAATTCCCAGGGCACATCGGTTATCGGGTAAGAAATGGCCTTCAGATAACCCCCGGCTTGTATCGGACGAAATAAGCGAAATGACGAATTAAAAACATTGAGAGAGAATTAAACAAAAATTGAACATTCCAAAAAGTGTTTTCCCATCCGCGGAGAATACTCCACGAAAAAAGTATAATAAATGAGACACAAAGATGAGCGAGAGAGACAGAGAGAGAGAGAGAGAGAGAGAGAGAGAGAGAGAGAGAGAGAGAGAGAGAGAGAAGAGAGAGAGAGAGAATGAGAGAGAGAGAGCGAAAAAACATGCTCCCTTCCAACGTTTCGAAGCGATTCCGAGAGCGGAGCAGACAACAAGCATCAGTTCGTGGAGAGCTTCGCTGCTGAACAGATCTTGCGAAACGTGCGTCCGGCAGCGAAGTTTCCTCATTCTATTCGGCTTATAGTTCTTTCTTTTGTATATTTCATTTCTAGCTTTTTCTCGTTTAATACTTTTTCAACAATAGCTCTACGTATATATATATTATCTCATAGACTATAAAGCATGAGTTAAAAGTGAGAAGAAACGAAAGTGCAACGCGACGATAAACAAAGGTGGAAAAAACGATACTCTCGAAACCGTCGGAGGTGTGCGAAAGTCATCCCTCTAGACTGAATCGTCGTCGAGGACTTGCACAGTTCGCTGAACTACGATATACACGCAAAAGGTGAGGAATTGCGCGAATCAACAAAGCCACGGATGCATACCGGTATGCAAACTTATGGTTTTTGACTTTTACGTAACGATTCGCGCGGCCAAGCGCGTTCATCAAGTTTCTTATCTATTGCACACACACGCACACACACACGCGCACGCACGCGCGCACACACACACACACACACACACGCGCGCGCGCGCACGCACGCACGCACACGCACGCACACGCACGCACACGCACGCACGCACGCGCGCGCGCGTATCGAGCGTACGCGAAGTATGTGATGAACGCGTGCCGCACACGGCAAATGATGATCGGCCAAACTATGTATACATACAACGTAAGCGGAGGAGCGAACAAATCTTGAGAAAATGATTCCGTTAAGACCGCACGGAAGCTCTTATCTTACTCGATTATCGTGTTCCTCGACGTGTCTCCCGACACAATTGCGCATTGTAATCTCATCATACTCTGAGCCGCGAGATCGGCTCTCGCCCACTTTTACAAGTCCACGCGTCCGCCTATCGAGGCGCGGGATTGCCTTGTTCTCTTTTAGTTCGTTTTCTTTTCTGCGCTTTTTCGAAGCGAGACGGAAGGCCCAATTTCCGGAATACGGTGATATGCGGTGTGACGTCATTCGTGCAAATGGATGTATACACACGGGTCGCACTGAGAACAACAGCCTTGAAACTTCGCACCAAAAGCCACAATGAGTGTACGCCGAATATTTTTTATTTCATTCACCGCATGGCTGTGCGATAATTCGACGCATGCGAGCGCAAATTTTCCAAACTTTGCCCTCCTATTCGTCATAAAAACGCCGCGTTGGTTTAACGGTCGACGGAGGTCGTTTAATTTTTTTCTTGTTTTCCCGAACACATAGGCGTAGAATACATAGTCTCTTTTATTCGTTAGGTAACACGTCGTTGATGTAATATCGTAGACCCCTACCTAGAGCCGCAGGTCCCGTTAATGTTGAATTTGTTTTCTTTTATTCCGCACTAGGAGTAGAGGTTTCCGCTAATTCTTTCGCGTGCGTGTGCTCGAACCGGAAATGACCGATAATGAGACGTAACGGAAGCAGCCATATCACGACTGTTGTGGCGCGATTTTTTTTTAATTTACGAGCGAATGTTCTCACGCGGAAAACGTAACCTCACCCGTTGGTTCATTTTTACGTCAGTAATGGATTTTACGGTCGGATCACATCAATATACCAAACTTGTTACGAATAACACATTCTCTATAAATGAACGAAAAACATTTTCTTCTATATAGTTTTAAAAAAGCCGTTTTCGCGTACATACTTATAAAAACGTCACCAGAAAAAGAAAACAAAAAACTGAATCAAACCACAATGAAGGCAGTAGGTATAGCGTGCTGTTTTAGAGATATTTAGGATGAGATGGCCGTTAAACTGTTCCAGTTCTTCCCTTCTGAAATGTTTCACACCCGTTTATTGATTCTCTATATGTACAAATTTAAAAATATATGTACACATGAAAAAAAAGATCATGTACTGTTGTAGTTTTGTCTACGACGATGCGCGGAAAACGCCCCCAATTGGCGACCAGTGTCGTGAACGTTGTATAAATGTGACAAAAAAACCAAACATATTCTTATTCTGTATGAGTGTGTGAAGTTTGGTACCAAATTCAGTAAAAATAATTTTTTTACAAAATAGCGTCATGCTAAACTTTGATTATCAATTTTTCCTATTTTTTTTACTATTGTACGGGCTATATAAAAAAAATGATTTCGCCTCAATTTTGCTACCAACGTTGAAAAACAGCCCACCGCAGGTATTTGCGAAATCTGAGCTCAATCGGTTTATTGGTTATGAAAATATCGTGGTTCCCGATTTGATAAACATAGTTGCGAGAAAAAAGCGTTTAACGATTGCTGCAACTCGACCGCGCTCCGCAAACATACTCGTTATAATTTTTATAACTCGGCTAATTTTCATGTATCATTTAACAGTTTTCACAAACGTATTAAGAAAAATCTGTAGAATAATAAAATAAAATTTAAAAAAAAACGTTTTTTCTAAATTTCCAGACAACGATACTCCTTTAAAGCTAATGAAACACTGTTGAACTGCTCATACATCGCATTCAGAGATGTTGAAGGGAGTCGCGGGTCACTGACCTGTTGGAAAGAAAATTGCATTTTTCCTCGTTCTACATAAAGATGAAAAAAAGTGGCGGGAGAATCTTGGCAATGTTAATTCTCACATACCGAGGGCTAAACCATTTTCACCCCAACTTTGCTCAGACAGATACCAAATTTCCGGAACTTATAAATATTGCCTCAGCATCGTATTCTAAAACTTATCGGCTCCATTTTAACCCGTAAAAGTGAAAGTACAGCCACTACCATTTTGTAATACTAGCAAGATTATAAAACTGCAAGTACTCTCGATTAATTCTTACGATAAACGAGCAAAGTGTTTGATTGATGAGACCTTTTTGTCTCACTTTCACTCTCGCACCTACACGTGTATTGCATACGGTCAACGCGAGGAAAAACATAATTGAGCGTAATTCCCGGTGACAGACACACAGAAATACAATTTACTCCTTTAAGGATGTTGAGTCCCAAATCGCAAATGATGATGAAAATCTGAAAATTTTGTATGTTTTTGTATGAAGTATTTCAGAGGTCGTGTAAAAATTTCACGACAATTAGGAAGCTCGTTATTGAACAATTAACGTTCACAAATTAAATGTTGTTTTATGAAAACTGATGTAACTTTGCAATAAGTTTTTTTTTGACCTCTCAATTTTATAATATCTACAATATAATGAAAGCAACGGAAACAAAACGAAGTTTATTGATAAACATAAAAACATAATTGAACGTAATTCCCGGTGACAGACACACAGAAATACAATTTACTCCTTTAAGGATGTTGAGAACCAAATCGCAAATGATGATAAAATTCTGAAAATTTGGTATGTTTTTGTATGAAGTATTTCAGAGGTCGTGTAAAAATTTCACGACAATTAGGAAGCTCGTTATTGAACAATTAACATTCACAAATTAAATGTTGTTTTATGGAAACTGATGTAACTTTGCAATAAGTTTTTTTTTGACCTCTCAATTTTATAATATCTACAATATACTGAAAGCAACGGAAACAACACGAAGTTTATTGATAAATTTTTTTTTATTACTTTTAAAAATTGTTCTTAACAAAATTTTAATTTTTTAATAACGAGCTTCCTAATCGTCGTGAAATTTTACCACGACCTCTTAAATACTTCATACAAAAACATACCAAATTTTCAGAATGTTTTAATCATTTTTTATTTCAACCCTTAAGAAGGTTGAAGTAATGATGATAGAATTCTGAAAATTTGTTATGTTTTTACATGAAGTGTTCAGGACGTCGTGTAAAAGTTTCATGACGATTAAGAAGCTATTTATTAAACAATTAACATTAACATGTTTCATAGGGACTCAACATCCTTAAGTTAGATGGATTGATTTAAATCATTTTCGCAGACGCGGGACTTCTTGATTGAATTAAGGGTTGCCGGAAGTGTTGCGGTAACCACTTAGCCGAGCATCGACTGACTCATTGACCAGCGAGCGGGAGGCGAATACTTCTGATGCCTTGGTGTCGATACTTGAGTTTAAGTCCTCGCACCAGAGCATCAGGAGAATATAGGGCTGTCTATACCGGTGGGGGTTTCGACAGTTCCCCCGTACCCTGGGCAAATGAGGTAGAGCGTAGCTTGAGACGACTAACAACGCAGCGGAAGTTGCGTGTCTGAGTATTTCCATTTCCATTAGGGAGAAAAATGGAATATACTTAGAAATCACGAATAAACGAAGCCTGTAGTTTTTTAAACGTTGACGAACACGCGTATTTTTTTAGCCGACATGCAATATCCGATAACAGAAGGTTATCGGTGTAGGGTCGAAATTAATAGAAATGTTCTCAGTGACGATCGAATCACATCAGGGTTTTCAGCAATGCGAATAATATGCTTGCAGCATCGCACTTTGTACCGTGAGATAAAAGTCCAAAGTACTTTCGACCGGTGGTGGAAGATTATAGTACAGTGAGAAAAAAACTTTATTTGGCGGGGTAGTTACGTTGGTAAAAGGTCATTAGATTTTCGATTAGTTGAGGTGTTTTCGCGTGACGTCGACTCACAAGGGGAGTGCCAAGTATAATACAAACAAATTTTGATGGGTCTCAGCTATATTGTGAGGGCCTCCCCCAGAGTACCACGCTAAAGGGATTCTTTCTAATGCACCCTGGTTTTTTGAGAAAAACGACGCCATAGTTTCATGCGCCGCTCTTAACTCCGTTAATTATGCATATCACCAAGTGTATGAGTGCAGCGCAGCGGCAAGGTGCTCGGTTGGCAACCCAGACGACCGGGGTTCGAATCCCGCTCGGAACTTTTATTTATTTTTTTTCCCCAATCGTTCGTGATTTTAATGAAAATGATTGATTGGGCATACTTATCTAATTTTCTAATGAAATTATTTTTACAAACGCATCGAAACATATATTATTCGCATACTGAGAGGGCCGCGAGCAACACGCACGAAAGGACGCGTTGCTGTGAGTAGAGTGTTTTGCGCAAGCTGAAAGGAAGAATTCGGAGGAGATAGCTGGAAGGGCCGCTAAATCGAGGAAGATTAGTGAGTGAGGATTAAGTGAGGATATAAAATTCGTGCAAGGGAGGTGAAATAAAAGTGAGTTGGACCGATACTGTTCGGGGAAGGAAAAGTGAGGTTAGGACAAAAACGGCAGAAGAGGATAGAGAAAGACGGAGCGAGAGCTCAACGATGGAAAGAAGCGCCACCAACGAGGAGCGGCAGGAGGAGGAACTACCAGACGAAACGGAAGGAACGGCCGGTAAAAAGGAGAGAGGACGTCCACTAGGGTCGGTGGGGGCGAAGAAAAGAGGAGCGCCCACGACGAGGAGCCTGGACAATTTCTGGGCTACCAAGCGGACGGAAGGAAGCAGGGACGAGAGAAGCGAAAGAGAGAGCGGTGAACAGATAGACGGGAAACATGAGCAAATAGCAGAAAGCGATGCATTTACAACAAAATGTAAATTGTCGATGACGCCGGACAGAGGAAACGCGACATCTTGCGGCGTATGGGAAGAAGACAGCTCAAAGGAGAGGGAGGAGGTCGACGAAGAAGGAAACGCGGCTATCAACGGGACGGAAGGCCCGTACGAAAAGTCTCGGGAGCAAGGGGAACAGAGAAACGAAGAGATCGTGATAATCCAAAAGAAACATGGAGAAATCATGCCGGAGGACTGGAAAGAGTGGCTAAACAAATGGAGACAGAAGTGGGAGACGTCCTGGAAAGCGGACCTAGGGAAGGTAGTGACGGCGATAAGCACTGCTCTAAACACCAGCATGAAGAGGATCGAGGAATTGGAGGAGCTGGCACTAATGCAAGCCAAAATATAGAGCGAGCAAGCGAAATGGGAGGTGCATGTTACAAACAAAGATGTAACTATAATGGCTCTGGAACGAAAAATCGAGCAACTACAAAACGAGCTAACGGCACGGGAGGGACTTGAGAGGGGGGACCGAACGAAAGAGAGGATTGTGATGAAGGAGAAAGAGGAATGGATGAAAACGGGAACGATAAGTCGGTCAGCGATCTCAATGAGGAGAACGCGTGCAACATAGTAAGAGAGAGACAGAGAGAGGACTAGGAACTGGAAAAAACGAGTGATCATAACAGCGGACACGAGAGAAACGGAGACATACACTCTCAGGAGGGAGACAAACAAAGGCAGCAAGAGAAGGATAGAAGAACACCAGGACGGCTGTCAAGGGCGGAGTGGAGGCGAGAGGATGAAGAAAGAAGAAGGAGAAGGACAAACATAGTAAGTGGATTGAGAAGAAAGAGCAGAAACACAGAGGAGGAAGTGAGAGTGGCACTAGAGATGCAGACAGGAATTGGACCGGACATCAGAAATTGGAGGTGGATTGACGAAGGTATCCTGGTCAAGTTAGGTTCCGTGAGAAATAAAGCAGAGATAATGAAACGGAACTACCAAAGACGAAGAGGGGACGTGAGCATCTCAGACGACTTGACGGCGCGGAAAAGGAAGGTGCAGAGATACCTAGAAGCGCAAGCCGAGAGCAGAAGAAGAAGAGGGGAGGATGTACGCACGGGGCACCTGAAAATCCAAATTGGAGGTGAATGGAAAAAATGTAACGAAGCGGAAGGAAGATGGGAAGCTGAGAGATAGCGGCAGACCGGAAGAAGAGACGTCTCCAACAGGCCTCAGGGGTTTCGTGGCAGAGGAGGAAGAATGTAGGAGCGACGAGTTAAAAATAGTGTCGTGGAACATAGCGGGGGCAAAAAATACAGGAACCTGGGGAATGGATGAGGCACTTTGATATAATCGCGCGGCAAGAGACTTGGCTTGAAGAGAGGGAAGGAAACAAAGTGAAGTTCAGACTAAATAGAGACTTTACGTGGACCGCGAAGCATGCGTTGCGTAAAAATAAGAAATGGCGAGCGATTGGAGGGCAATTAGTAGGGGTAAGGAAAAGCCTCGGAAAAACAATAGCAATGCAAGAATGGAAAGGCGGGCTGCAAATAACGGGGGTCAAAGCGGGCAGGGATAATGAGGAAATAACACTTATTACGATATATAATAACGGTGGCTTCTTGCAACTAAAGAGCACTTTGAGCACTTCGGGCAGAGGAGGAGAAAAGGAGCGTGATTTTGATAGGGGACTTCAACAGAAGAATAGGGGAAGAGGAAGGGAGACTGAGAAGCCAAAATGCGGTAGGAAGAATATCGAGGGACAAAAAGAAAAATGCGGAGGGTAGGAAGCAGGATGGACTTCTGTGACGAAGAGGGTTTACTGATTTTAAACGGAAGGGGATTGGGAAGGGCAGTTCACCTTTGTAGGCGATAGGGAAAGGGAAGACACAGTAATTGATTATGGCCATTATCGAGGAGGGGAGGGAATACCTGGTCACCATGCGGCTACTTTCAATAAATATTGGGAGAATAGGCTCGAGGCGACCGGAGGAAAAGAGAGTTGGGAGAGATTAAAAGGCATGATTAAGAATACGGCTGTTGATATAGGCATGGTTAGGAGGATGGGACAAGGAGTACAGGGCGTGAGAAGACTAGATGAGGAGGTAAGAGAGCAAAGAAAAACAGTGTGGAAAAGCCTCAAGAAGTACATAGAAAGCAGAAGCGCGAGGGACAAGAAAATACTAATAGAAGCTAGAAAAGGACTAAAGAAAATGAGAAAACAGAAGCAAGAGGAGTTTTAGGAGGAAAAATGGGAAAAGTGGGGACATGTAGGAACTTAGGAGAGAACTGGGAAGCGATAAAGCCATTTAGACCAAGGGGATTAGGATTGGGAGGTCAAATCAGCAAAAAAAGAATGGGTGATACACTGCCAGGATCTAATGGGACGGGGGGAGAGGACTACAGAGGTAGAAAATACGATAGAGGAGAATAGAAGGGTAGGGGAGGACCAGACGTGGTTGCGAAAGATCAACAGGGAAATCGGAAGGGAGAAGTTGATTAAAACATTGAAAAAAATGAAAAATGGAAAGACAGCAGGAGAGGATGGACTGAAGGTTGAGTTCCTTAAAAATTTACCGGAAGCAGGGTTGAGAGAATTGACAAGGGGACAGTACGGCAGTCGGATTTTTGTAATTTTTCGTACTCATGGTACGTGAAGTTCAGAGCTCGAATATTAATATCCTACAGCAGTTCGACGCCATATTCAGAAATTTTCGAGAAAATTGACTTTGAAGTTTTCGAGCGCACGCTTATCCCACAAAGATGCAACGATATTCGAACCGGGCTCGTGGCGTACCCGGTAGCGCTCGAGTCTAGTAATCGCGGGGTCGCTGGTTCGAGTCTCACTTCGAATTTTTTATTTTTTTATTTTTTTTTAAATTCGCTTACCTCCGTCATTTAAATATCCCGATAAATTTTTGTTGTATATAATCACATATTATTATATATAATTAATATAATATATCTATATATGTTTATATTCGGACAAAATCCATATATAGTAATTTATGTACAAAATTCATTATAGTTATACATAATTATATATTTTCTCATATATGATCATATATTATTTATATATAACAATAGGTGATTATTTATAAAAAATAAAATAAATAATCCCGGGATAAAAATCATAAAATCTATGCTAATTCACATATATGTAATTATAATTGTCAATGATAAATGCAAGTCTTATTTTTGATTATTTCTTGCTTGAAATTGCGAAGTTTGTTTTCCGATCGATGTATTGAAAAAAAATTGCGAATGTAACAGTACAGCGTTTTTACGGTGTGCGAGATGCCGTGAAAATTACTGTTTTCTTTGTTTTTACGATGGTTATCACTCTGGCTCGTGTAACATTACACCCGATGTATAAAACAAACGAATACAGACCGAATAATAAAGTATTCAATTCCTTACCCGACGTTTTTCATTTTCATCCTAAAAATGTTGTTGGTTATAAATATTGATACTTGAAAATGTATGTTTATAATCAAGAGATAATTAAAAATATGACTTGCGTTTTTTCATTTAAAAAAAAAAAAAAAAAAAAAATTCGAAGTGAGACTCGAACCAGCGACCCCGCGATTACTAGACTCGAGCGCTACCGAGTACGCCACGAGCCCGGTTCGAATATCGTTGCATCTTTGTGGGATAAGCGTGCGCTCGAAAACTTCAAAGTCAATTTTCTCGAAAATTTCTGAATATGGCATCGAACTGCCGTAGGATATTAATATTCGAGCTCTGAACTTCACGTACCATGAGTACTAAAAATTACAAAAATCCGACTGCCGTACTGTCCCCTTGTGAGAGAAATTTTAAACGAATTGTGGAAAGAAGGGGAGATCGGCTGGGGTTGGGAGATCGGTAGAATAGTTCCCATACACAAAGCGGGGGACGTAGAGTGTGCGGGTAACTACAGGGGAATCACACTCCTGAATACAGGATACAAGCTACTAGCAGATATAATTACGGGAAGACTTAGGTACTGGATTGAAGGGAGAGTAGTGCTTAGAGAGAGCCGAGCAGGATTCAGGGCGGAGAGGCGAACACGTGAGCACATCGTCTTAAATTCGCTAATCAATAATAAACTGAAAAAAAAAGGGAAGCTGTTCGCAGTATTTGTGGACTTTAAGGCTGCCTTTGACACAATTAATAGGGATATTTTGATGAAAAAATTAGGGATGATTGGGATACGAGGCAAACTTAAGGACATGATCAGAAAGATATATGACAAAACGGTTAACGAAGTGGTGACAGAGGAGGAAAGTTCGGATAGATTTCAGACGAAGAAGGGGGTTAGACAAAGATGCCCGCTCAGCCCAACACCTTTCAGTCTTTACATTGAGGACATAGACAAAGTTTGGGAAAGAAGAAACGAGGAAGGAACAGTGATTGGAGGAAAGAAGATATTTGCCTTGAAATTTGCAGACGATATTGTCTTGGTAGCGGACGAAGAGAAAGATTGGCTCTGGAGAAATACGTGGAAGAAAACAAACTTACGGTGAATATAAGTAAAACAAAAATAATGACGTTCCAGAAGGGAGGAAGAAAGAAGGAGGGGTTAAAGTGGGAATACAGGGGAAAGAAATTAGAAATGGTCAATGAATACAAGTATCTGGGAGTGTGGTTCTCCACGGGCAACACATTCAAGAAACACCTAAAATTATTGGCCGGGAAGATAAAGAAAGTCACCAATGCAACCTGGGGTATCTTCAAGCGGGCAAGGATAGGGTGCCTCGAAAGGAGGCTACAGCTGATGGGGGCAAAGGTGAAAAATGGGATGATGTACGGGGCAGAAGTATGGGGATGGAGGAAGCGGAAAATCTTGGATAGATGGCAGGGTAGGTTCATCAAAATGGTCATGGGTATTAGTCCAAACACGCCCAACTACATATGGAGAATGGAAGGAGGTTGCCGAGGCTTAGAAAGTGAGGCATGGAAAAGAGCGGCGAAATGCATAACAGAAGTCATAAAGATGGGAGAAGAAAGGTGGCCGAAGGTGTGCCTGAAGGAGGAGGTAAGAGCGATTACGAATAGAAATCCGTCCAAGTGGGGAGAAGAAATGGATAAAGGCATGAAAGGAATGGGAGAAGGAGGAGTGTGGCAGCTAATTCGGGACCGGGAGGTGAGAGGCATAGAAAAAATAATAGATAGAGGAATAAAAATCAAAGTACAGCAGGAGGTGCAAGGCAACTGGTGTAAGATTGACAAATCAACGTACTGCCCCAAGTACAAAAGTAGGAAAAAGAACACAGAAATGGACGGATACTGGAAAGCAAAGGACATACGAGGCGAAACTAAAAAAGTCTGGGCGAGAATAAGGTGCGGGAACATGGGTAAAAAAGGGAACAAGGGGTACGGAGATAGAAAATGTCGATTTTGTGGGGAAGGGGAAGAGAGTTTGGAGCATCTATGCAGCTGCGGAAAAATAAAGGCAAAACTAAAAACGGAAACTGTCAAAGGCCTAGAGGAAGTGACGGAATTTAAGAGGGGGGACGAGCTCAGACGAAAAATAGGAGAGTTGACAGGGAATGGCCCCGTCAAAGAATTCTGCTCATACATCAGAGAATTCGAAAAAGTAACGAAGGATGCGCAGAAACAAAAGTAGGAGATAGTGGCAAAAATGAGGGAAAGAGGAAATTAATAAATAATTGCGGATTTGTCTTGAGGTAAGATAAGGAAGAGGATGAGAGAAATTAGAATGTAAGTTTAGATTTAAGCAAATATTGTAAAAGGGGATCACATGTAGGGGGGGACTCTCAGGGTAAACACCAATGAGGGTATATCATGGAATAATCTACTACTACTACTACTATTATTATTCGCATACTGTGTAGTTCGTTTAAATAAAATTATGATCACATAAACAAAAAAATCAATATTAATGCTAGAATAAGTGGTCAGAAAATGATTAACTATAACACAGTATTCGCTCATTATTTAATTTATTGCGTGATGTCATTTATTCGCTGTCGCTAGCTTCAAAAGGTGTACAAAATCCCGGATGACAATTATCATAGAAACACTGAAAGCACAGATTATTGTGACACCATGCACATCTAATAAATGCTACCTCTTTACAGGCACACGGATTTTTTAGCAGCGATACCGGAAAACACTGGTCGGGCAGGGACAATAAAGACAGGCAGCAAACGTTGCCCAAATATTACAGATTGAAACTACGGACGGTTTGCTAGCTTTGAAATATTATTTTCCAATCACCTTGAAAGTTTGCTTCGAAAAAAATAACACCGCGCAATAAATTAAATAATGAGCGAAGACTGTGTTATAGTTAATTATTCCCTGACCATTTATTCTAGCGTTAAGGATTTTTTTGTTTATGTGATCATAATTTTATTTAAACGAACTACACAGTATCGAGTAATATATGTTTCGATGTGTTTGTAAAAATAATTTCATTAGAAAATTAGATAAGTATGCCCAACCAATCATTTTCCCTAAAATCACGAACTGAGATTTTTTTTTTTTTATAAATAAATAAAAGTTCCCAGCGAGATTCCAACGCTGGTCGTCTGGGTTGCCAACTGAGCGCCTTGCCACTGAGCCACATTCATACGCTTGGCGATATGCATAATTTACGGGGATAAGAGCGGCGCATGAAACTTTGGCGTCGTTTTATCAAAACCAGGACGCATTAGGAAGAATCCCTTGAGCGTGGTACTCTGGTGGATTGTCCTCACAATATAGCTGAGACCCATCTAAATCCGTTTGTATCATACTTGGCACTCCCCTTGTCAGAGTTAAACAACGACTAGCAAAACACCCTCTTACTGTATAAAGAGTCGCAGTGGGTACGTAAAAATTCCAAGGTACACGGCATGTTTGTCAAGAGTACAACATTTTATTTTGCATTTTGTGGCGTCTAATCCTGCCGCGTTTCTTGATATAGCTGACAGAACTATACTATAATTGATGTACCAATGAACTATGATTAGTTCTTCTATTTTGTAATATTTCCCGCCATAGGCATTTGTAGTAAATATGATAGACTTTTTCCCAGTGTAACAGGACGGTCATCGGAAAAACGTAACAAATCGGACGATTGGTTTCTCGAAGTTTTCAACGCAAGTAGAGGTCCGGAGTTTGCCATTTATTAAATCGTTTCCTCGAATTCTTGGGAATGTTGAAGCTAGTGCGGGGCACATATAAGCACTGAGTGGCTCGATCGTGCAGCACCGGTTTTCTCACTGGCCGCATGCTTTTCTCAGAACACTGTCCATTGAAATAAAAAACGTCCGTCCCTACCTGGTTTGCTTGCGCATGGAATTTCCCAATCACTGTGCTAAGGACGATCAAGCCTCCATCGATACATGTTGAAGGATACTAATTCTTTCAGACGTAAATAAATATAATTGTAATACAAGTACAAGATTGAAGTTTCCCTATACTGACAGAAAAATTCTATTGACATCAACTAGATGCGTGTATTTGATTTTATTTTAATTACCTAGATTTTTCGTGAAATAATATTTTGTTCAATTGCATTGCATAGTAGAATGATTTATTTATTGAAATCACGATCTATTCAATATCGTCTTATAACTGAATATTTTATTTATTCTTATTAAATCTGTGATTCGGTTTCATCCGTTCAAAAAACAATTTAGTTGAATCCACTATATGTGTCTATTTCATTTTTTAAATGAAATTTAATAGATTTTACGTAAAATCATCTTTTTGAATTATTCGATTGAATGAATGGTCTGTTTGTATTGCAACACACACACATCGAGGGCGGGGAACGGGAGGGAGTAAGAGAGAAATGATATATATGAGGTATTTCACGTGAATCCGGTGGACTTTTTCCCTAACCCCCGCCAATTCGATTTACTTTTTTTTATCTCATTCCATTGACTCTAAAAGACACCCTGGATTTTTTAAATATTTTTCTAAACAACCCGTAGTAAAAAAAAAAATTCCGAACTAAACCACCTCGATTTAAAAATCAGAAAAAATTCCCAAAAATGCGTGATTATATGTAAAAATTTTCAAGCTATCACCCGCAGTGTACGTATGGTTTTTTCGTTAGCAGTCAAAAAGTTCTGATATTAATTTCAATTATAGTCGTATTCAGCACAAAAAAAATCATACTTCCACTGCGGGTGATAGCTTGAAAATTTTCAAAAAATGTAAAAAAAAATCAGGGGGTCTTTTAGAGTAAATGGAATGAGATAAAAAAAATTAATCGAATTGGCGGGGGTAGGGAAAAAGTCCACCGGATTCACGTGGAATACCTCATATATATATATATATATATATATATATATATATATATATATATATATAAACTCATAAATTAAAAAATATAATATATCCACACACACACACACACACACACACACACACACACACACACACACACACACACACACACACACACACACACACACACACACACACACACACACACACACACACACACACACACACACACACACACACACACACACGCGCGCGCGCGCGCGCGCGCGCACACACACACACACACGCACGCACGCACGCACACACACACACACACGCACGCACGAATAAATACATGCATAAATTGAACAAATTCAATTTGTTTGCAGAATAAATTTATTTTACATCCGTCTCAGAATTACTAGAACTTGGGGGAAAAAACTCGCTTCGACTTCCCAGACTATGCGCCGATCAGCTTGCTGCAGCGTACACTGTTGCCATTTCGTTACAGATGGTTGGGCCCGAGTTCGGTGTGAAATACAATTTCCACTTTTCATAAGTCGATATCTCCGAAACAGAACGGTCAAAGTTTGTCATTTTTATTTAAACAATTCCACAATATTACCGTGTACACGTGTGCTTTTGTTTTGAAATCCTAGGATCCGTTTAGCACCTATATCGAGAAGTGCGAGCAAACTCCTATCGGCTTACGTGTTAGGCATAGGTTAGGATCGCGTACAAAAATACACACATTCAATTGCAATTATCTCTAAAACTAAACGGTGAATCGAATTGAATTTTTGGGGGTCAGTCCATGAAGGTCATATCTACACCATACTTAGATTTCAGCCAATTCCTAAGATTTTACCAAAACTACAGAACTACTTTAAATATTTTTTGGCCGCTCGCAGCTTTCGTGACAATTGTTTTTCTTTTAATACGATAATTGCATGGTAGTAAAAAGGAAAAATAATAGAGCTCAAATATACCACCCCAATATATATATATATATACAGGGTGGATCAATAACTATTAGCACATTGGATATCTTCGAAACTATAAGGGTCACAGAAATATTTGCTGAAATAAAATTGCACAGTACGAAAGGGGCCATCCGAAAGCGATAATAGTTTTTTTTGCAGGTGAAGGTACTTCGGACATTTGAAGGTCAACTCCATTTTTTTAAATGGATTGGTATGTTTTTTTCTATATCATGAAAGAGGAGCTTAAAACGAGTTCAACGACCTATAACATAAGCTCATTGAAGGTCACAGGAAGTACGGGAAGGCGATAATACATACAGTTTCGGTAGTAAATAAAATTACTACGATTATAGTAAGTGTTCGAAATGACGACCATCAATATCAATGCGTACGTTATTATGTGCGTTTACACATTTCTTAGCCAGGTACAGAAAGTACAGAAAGGCGATAATACTTACGGTTTACTTCACTGAAAATGAACACTGTCCCAAGGACACTTTAATAAGTTTGCAGGATAAGATAAACATGATAAGATTAGTATCGATAAATCGTTTAATCGAGTACAATGTATCCGTTTAAAGAGCAAGTCAATATGCTTCTTATTTATGGCAAATGCCAACAAAATTCTGTAATTTTATTTAATACCGAAACTGTATTATCGCCTTTCTGTACTTACTATGACCGTCAATGACCTTATGTTATAGGTCGTTGAACTCGTTTTAAGCTCCCCTTTAATGATACAGAGAAAAAAAACATACCGATCCATTTAAAAAATGGAGTTGACACTCAAGTGTCCGAAGTACCGCCGCCTGCAAAAAAAAACTATTATCGCTATCGGATGGCCCCTTTCGTACTCCGCAATTTCATTTCAGTAAATATTTATGTGAACCTTATAGTTTCGAACATATCCTAGGTGCTAATAGTTATTGATCCACCTTATATATATATATATATATATACAGGGTGAGGCACACAAAGTGTTACAGAGCAATAGCACTCAAACTATTGATCATATCCAATCATTTTTTAGACAAAAGTTTCAGTGTTCGAGACGGCCGTCATACTGGACCACCCTATTTTTTTTATCGGTGGAGGCGCTGAAGCTACGCCACGGTCAACTGCACTTTTTTTAATGGAACCATGTATTTTTTTTTGATTCCTTTGTTTCCCGATTGACGTGAGATCCTTCATTCTCCAATATTTCTCCATCTCTGCCCCTGTATTCTTTGCAGTACCTCGATTTGTCGATCCTGCAACAGTCGTTCTGAATTTCTTGTTCCCTTTTGATATTTATACCCCTTTCAACTTTCTGCTCTATTCCGCTCACTTCTTATTGCCTGCAATATTCCTCCTTCTCCCACTCCCCGCATGGTATTATGTAAGTCCTCACCGCATTTTGACGCGTTTTTTTAAATAATTCCTCTTACTTATTCTTTCAAACACACCTTCAGCCACCTTCCTTCTTCCATCTTTATTATTTCTACCAGGTATTGTGCCGCTCTTTTCCAGGCCTCTATTTCCACCTCTCTGCACCCCGCTCTAATTCGTCAAATGTAATTTGGTGTGTTCGGGCTGATTCCCTACCATCTTTCCAAGATGGCCCTCTTTCCCTATTCACCCTATTCATGGCCCTATTCACATACTCTGCTCCATACAACATCCCACTTTTTACGATTGCCCCCATCAGCTGAAATCTTCTTTTTAATCTGCTTATCTTTGCTCTTTCGTAAACACCCCAAGTTGCGCACGTCTATGTGTTATTGTGTATTATGTATTATTGTATTATGGCGTCGCTCGTCACAGTACAGCCACGATTGGTCCACAGTTTGACTAACGAGACCAACTGTGGGACGCATTACGATGCGCGGAAAATAGTTTTTAAAGAAAGAAGGATGAATTGTTTTCAAAATTCGGAAATTTCGAAGCTCTTGAGCGGCAACTAAATATTGATTGGCTGGGTAAAGCTTTCGCGACAATTTTTTTTTTCTTTAAAAAAGATAATTGGATGATGAGAAAAAGGGACAAGATACAGCTTAAATTCGTGTCACCTTAAAGGGGGGATTGTCTTTTTTTTTCGCAAAATTTACCGCTTTTTGGGAATTTTTTTGTGAAGAAAGTATACAACGGAAAACTTGTGAAACTTGGCATATAGTTTTATTGATCGGTTTACTACATACAAAAAAATTTTTAAACAATTTCATAAAAAAATCCACCTCCCACCCCCCTCGACGCGCGATGGTCCTTTTTTGATGGTGTGCACGATTTCTCAAAAACTATTCAACCGATTGCCTTCAAATTTGGACAGAATGCTCAGCTGACATCCTTTTATCGTTTGATGAAGCAAAAAAGCAATACGTTTAATAGTTTTTTATTTATAATAAAAAATCGATCAATTTTTTTCGAAAAATCGATACTTCAAGTTCAAAACGTCACCAAATCGTCAATTTTTTTTTTCCCTTCATCGAACGATAGCTATATGTCTCTAAAGTAAAATGCTTTTTGGGTTTTTGTTGCAAGATGAACGTGAAGGCTGTAATCGTGCACACCATCAAAAAAGGACCATCGCACGTCGAGGGGGGTGGGAGGCGGATTTTTTGATGAAATTGTTTAAAAATTTTTTTGTATGTAGTAAACAGATCAATAAAACTATAAGTATACAACAAGTTTTCCGTTGTATACTTTCTTCACAAAAAAATTCCCAAAAAGCGGTAAACTTTGCGAAAAAAAAGACAATCCCCCCTTAATATATATATATGCATATATATCTATTAAGGTGGTAGTATACATAAAGTATATAAAGGTGATATGTATATATATATATATATATATTAAGGTTATGTTTGAAAAATCTATAGCATGATATTCGATAAGACTCTAATTATCACAATGAAATTAATTAATTGATATAGTTTATGTGATACAACAAATAATGATATGCTACAAACACTCGGTAGCGTAGGGGTACTGTGCGCAGCTATAGGTAGGGAGGTTGTAGGTTCGATTACACATGTAAGCTAAATATTTTCTTCAATTGAAATCACTTCAGAAGGTCAGGGAATGACGAATTATGATACAAAATCATTGTGGTAGAATTCTAAATGGAGTATTTTATTTTATGTTGAATAAATAAAATATTCTATGCACATTGTACACTTGGATTTGCGGTGTATATTGTAAGCAAATAACGATTTATTCGAATCAAATATTTAATATTTGAAAAGAATAGCTGAAACAAAAAGAATATATTTGAAACAAATTGTATTGTGGTGGACCGTAGACAAGGAATATACTTATTTCATTTAAATAGAATTTAAATGAACATTTAATACAATTGTTTTTTTGAGTGTACGTTTTACTACATCAGATGCAAAAAAAAAAATCAAAACCTTGACAGTGTAACAGTTACTCATGTAGAATGGCCAATCAAGCTGAAATTTGATTTCCAAAGAACTCAGTGAATATTTCAACAAGGGGTATTAAGGGGTGAGGCGACTGTGGAAAATTCCAAAACTCGTTAGTCGCTTGAGGCAACTCGAATTGAAGAGAAATGTCCAACATATGATACAAGAATCACAGATTGAAGGTAAACTTATAATTACAAAGATTGAACTGCTAGTAAAACTTTTAACGCGTTTTTCTCGAAACTATGTTTTTCAAAACGGTGTGCACAATTTCTCGCCATCTAATGAACGGATTCACTTGAAATTTGGTACACTTAATACTGTCAAGTATTGACTGACGTTTTTCTTAACATTTTTTTAAATTCATTTCTTATTAACAATAATGATGTCATTTTTCCTCGAAAAATCTAAATAGTGATTAAAACTTTTTTTCGGTGATTGAAATACGATAACAAAAACCTCGGTCAACTCTTAGCCAATATGATGTCTTTTTAGAAGAATTTGTTTTTTTCGTTTCAGATCAAGCGGATCCTTAACGCGATTAGATATAACTTCTTTAATTTTTAATATTTCTTAATGAAATTTGCTACACAACTATGTTTATGTACATACAAATAAATGTCGGAACGATTCGTCAGTCATCTCATGTATACCTTCAAAACTATTATTTGTCAATAACCTTGATTTCGGGTCATCACAATAACCTCATCCTTTAACCGCGGCTACTTTAACATTTTTCATAACAGGCCGTACTCAATCGCTCAGTTATTATTTTATTCCTTTAAAAAACGATGCAGTGGAACGCCTTAAAACATTAACCGGCAAAACGCTTGAGAGTCCTTAAGCGCTACAATGGTTTTTAGAAAAATTCGTTTCGTGTTAAAGTTCTAGTACAATTATCAAAGTGTGCTTTATAAGATAATCAAGTTCATGGTCAACGAAATAATCGTCCGTTTGTAAGGTAAAAAAAGATCGACAAGTTTGTGTACGGAAGCGCCCTTAACGCAAGCTTTGTTTCCACGGCGCAGAGAGAATCCGATCGTCTTATCAGTTATCGATCGTTCGAGACTTCGCGTCAGATTACCGGCTACTGAAAGGAAACAAAAATGCGCTCTTATCATAAACGGAAACTGCACGCGACTTCTTAACTCGCCGTCGTTGTAAATAGCTCATTTTGTTGTGAATATTCACATGCAAATAGAAAGATGCATTTTAATTACTGAAGTCATAATGATTATGGTAGCTAATTCATTTGGATAATATATTTATATTCCACATTTCGAATGATTATGGGTTTTACTTACGCACACACACACATGCACATTGTATACAAAGTTATGTACCAATGTTATATTTTTCACATTTTCTGTAAAAGAAAAAAATACGTCTTCGCTATAGTTTTATGTATGCTCAGAACCATGATGCCGAAGTTTGCATTGTTGGAATGCAACGATTCTTTCATGTTATTTTATTTTATTTTTATCTTTCCCAACACCTTCATCGTGTCCATTGAGATCGCGAATCTCTAATACGAATACGTAAAAACGTTGGAGTAATTTTCAAAGCCCAGAACGGCTCTTGAAAAAAATAAAACAGAATTAATTATCGGTGCATTCCAGCGATGGAAACTTCAACATCATACAAAAACATCACGAGAAAAAAAAATAGACAATCAAAACCGCTAATGAAACTGTTTTTCCTTGAGTGTTCACTATATAGCTTTCTCGTAAATTCTGAAGGGCATCGTGCACCATCGCCACTGTCTTTCTAAGGCGGGAAACACCTTTACAACCTTAAAAAAGGTTTAATTATTTTTTCATAAGAAACTAGGATAATATCTTAAGAATATTATCTTAAGAATAAATCAAAGGATTTCCTGTGAACGTGATTCGTCTATGCTTGGCGTCGGCAAGCATCATAGACATGATTTGGCGTACCAACCCTTATAGGGTGGTATAGTCCAGTCATTACGTCGAAAAAAAAGGGTTAGAAATGCAAGTGAACCAAGAAAGCTGATTTTTGGATATTGTGTGGAGATGGCTTAGAAAAGCTTAACTTTAAATTGTCGACCAAGATTTCCTATGTGCATTCTCCGCCATCTTGAAAAAAGGGTTGAATTTTGTTTTTTGCAATAACTCCGCTCTCCGTCGAGATACGAAAATTGCGATGGGGTACTTTTTTGTTGCTTTTTTACGCTCTACAATTTAGGTCCTATAGAGCGATAGATATAGAATTTACTCTTTTCTAAAGGAGAATTCAGACGAACGTCAATTTTCTATGAATGAATTAATGAACCAAATAAATGGAGGCTTCGTTCCTGACATCAGAGCGGTAAAAAAAACAATTGCAAACAAAGTACGGAGATGACATTCTGATTAACGAAAAACAAGGACGTCATTGCGTAGTTTGTTTTCGAAATACCGGTTTAAAAGTACTTTCGGAGAAATGGTACGAAGAAAAAAAGAAGGATTCTCGTGAAGAAAGACTAAGAGTTATTCGCGAAGCTGCTGCGACAATCCGCGAGGACATTAGAGGTGTCGTGTACGATAAAAACAATTACCCCCCATCGGATGCATTCGTAAAAGATGTCGAAGCCGTTGTTCCTGAATGTTTGGAAGTTTTTCTTTCTGTAACCATTATAAAAGATAAACGCGGTGCATTGGAACAGTGGAAAAAATATGTACAGCGATAGCTCACGCAATAATAACAGCTGTGCGTCCTCGTTCGTTTTTCTCTCCGCTCCAGATAAGTGCCGGAACTTTCCTATGTAAAAAATTCGGTTCAAAAAGTCTCATCAACATTTTATCGGCAATGGGATTCTGTGCACCGTATCGAGAAATAACGATTTTCGAGAATTCATGTATTCATCGAACTGAAAGTAAAGTTTTGGAAAATTCGTTTAGTCAATTCGTGTTTGACAATGCGGACTTCGACATAAACACCCTTGACGGTCATGTAACGTTTCATGCAATGGGAGGAATACATTGCGCACTCCATACACAGCTATCCAGCGTGTGACTGCAATTCCGCGTATTGTCGAAATTCAACCGGCTTCAGAAGTTGCACAATTGGGCATGGTTCCTGTACTCTCTTACAGTAACCATAAATTGGCAGGCTTACGGTCTATAACTGTCGCCAATGTCGAAGCTCTTCGTCAACTTTCGAGCGACGTTGTACCAACAATACCAGATTTAATTTGGCTTTACGGAAAATGGAGTTGCTCCATCGGAATTCCAGGATGGAATGGTTTTATGGAGAGTGTAATAACCAATATGCAATATGATCGCTCAAGAGTTATCTGCCTTCTATTTATCAATGCGCCGTCATCGGATTATGACACGATCCTTACATCGCTTCTCGAAGCTGTCGAGAACTGCAAGCGTTGCCATAACAAAACCCCCTCCGTTACATTTGATCAGCCACTTTATCTGGAAAGCTCGCGATATCGTGGGAGCTGCTGACCCAACATCGGATGTGAAAAATGTCATAGTAAGACGCGGTGGATGCCATCTATTGATGTCGTTTATGGGAACAATTGGTATGATCATTTCGGGTAGTTGGAGTGAAAAGCTTTTCGAGTCGATTGATGCAGAAAATTATGTCGAAAAAATTGTTTCCAGTTATGCACGAGCTGTCCGCGCTCACATTTGGTCACACACACCTTTGCCAAAAACTGTACTGGATTCGCTGGACTTAGTAAAAAAGGAACGTGATGAACTTGATTACTACGCGCGAGATGTTTTCAATCGGCCTACCATAGTGACTGCCGCAGAAAACAACGAAGTGAAGAGTATGTGACAAATTTGCAAAAGAATTAGACGCCATCGAAATCAGAGGTCCTACGGTGAAACTATGGGTGCAGTACCATCGTATGGTTTCTCTGGTAAAGAACTTCCTAGAGGCATAAAGATCCGGTAATTGGGAACTTCATCTCAATACCATCCAAAAAATGCTTCCCTTTTTTCACGCCAGCGGGCATTTCCTGCATACGAAATCTGCTCATTTATACCTACAAGATATGCGAACTCTGCATGAAAAAATATCCACAGAAGATCACGACAAATTCACAAGACGTGGCTACTTTACGATTTGTCACACGGACAAATTTTGGTCTGGGATTATGTCAGACATAACGATAGAGCAGACTCTTATGCGATCCATGAACCCAACAGGACGACTGACACTTAGGGGCGGGGAATTACAGACAACACAATAGTATCGTGGACTTTGGGCATGGTTCAGCTTCAAAACATTTGCGAGCAAATTAAAAATTTCTCCGGAGTATCTTGCTCTACAACCGAACAGCACATCGACATGAGACCTTCGTGGATTTCGCGAGATAATTCTGACGTTGAAAAACTGGAAGTGTGGCTCGCAGGTCATAATCCTTTTCCTGAAAATAAAGAATTGATGGCTACCGGCACAGGAATTGTTGCAAACCAGAACATAAAATGTCATCGTGCATACGAAGTTGGATGCGACATGATTACTAAAATCATAGGAGCAAATTTCGGGTCCATATCATTCAAAAGGGACGATAAGGTGCTTCCTATATCGGCAGTAAATAGCAGCATTACAATCGACGCGTCACCAGTTCCGATCAATCCACTGTTACTTTCCCAAAGAATGTATATTGCGTAGAACTCCGAGACTGATATAAAACATTTTGTGGCATTCGAGCTCGCTCCGATTCCATTGTCTTTATTCGCCGAAGAAGGACTGCGGAAAGGAACAAAGTCGTTGTTATATAATGCTTTCGAATCTTTAAAAGAAATCTTACAACCTGTTAACAGACATCTTCACGTAATTGATGGTGGTTTCCTTCTGCACAAAGTTGTTTGGGGTCGTATTGAAACATTTGACCTCATCTGCCAGAAATATGTTACGTACGTGCAACAACACTTTGGAGAGAATGTCACAATCATTTTCGACGGTTATCCGAATGACATGAGTATCGCAGGAACTAAAACTTCGGAAAGAGTACGACATTCCAAAAAGAACCAATCGCCAGAATTTACATTCGAAAAAACTACAGCTCCAAATGTTAGTCAAGAGAAGTTTCTTCCAAGAGACACAAATAACGATAACTTTATACAAATGCTTCGCCGTTATTTTGCAAAAGCCGGCATCAAAGTTGAGCAGGCAGTTGAGGACGCAGATACTCTTATCGTAACCACGGCAATTGAAGAAGCGTCGATTTATGACTCAGTTGAAATCGTCGGCGAAGACATGGATCTTTTGGTTTTGATCAGTGGACTTGCGCAGGACAAAGCAAACATATATTTCCGGAAACCAGCAAAAGGAAATACACCCGCAAGACTGTACTCTCCGACCAGTTTGAAGCATGATAAGTCCGTTCTTGACAACATACTCTTCCTTCATACTTTTAGCGGATGCGACACCATATCGTCATTTTACAATATTGGAAAATCCAAATTCATCAACACTCTCGAAAAGCATCCGGGACTACGGTCATCGGTGGAATTATTCAAATAGGAAAAAATCGATCCGTAGGTTCTGACTTCCACTGGAGAACAATTCCTCATCGCCCTATATGGCGGTAAGAAGCAGGATAAATCTATTAATGTTCTGCTATTCCACCTCTCACTACTCCCATCAACGAAAAGCGCAGTCCACCAGCATATATTCCGTACGTATCTGCAGGTGCAAACGTGGCTCGGGTTTTACAAGGATCCTCAGGGATGGGGTTGGCGACGAACAAATCATGGGCTTGAACCAATTATCAGCACAGCCGAACCCGCTCCACCTGAACTTTTAAAGCTTATGTCGCGCAAATGCAAAGGGAAATGTGAAGCTGCCTGTGGGTGCATAAATGTAGGGATTCCTTGCTTCATTATTTGCCTCAATTGCAGTGAGCAAACATGCAACAACGTCGCCAAAGTCGACATTCTGCTTAACGACGACGACGACGATGATGATGATGATTCGACTATCGAAGCATCACCTCGTGTGGCTGAAGAATCTCCCGAACTCGACGAGTATTCCGAGAAGGAATACTTTGAACCTGGACCATCGAAACGAAGAAAAATATAAATATGAAAAACGGACCTCCTTTAATTGTTATTTTTTACAACACAAAAAAAAGTAATTGCATAATAAATTTCATGTGGGTGATTTATAATTTTGCTGGTTTATATATTTATATTGTACCTCAACAATTCCCTCAACAACCGATTATCCGTTATGACATATGAATACAACCGTGCGAGCTACGAAATCGAAACTGCGCACGGATTTACCGACTTTACGGCGCTCTAAAAGTCGTAATTTTTGTCTAAAAACAAAAATAAAAAAAACGATATTGCAGGTATTAACATGCTCTACAAGTTTGATAATAGACATTTTTTCAATATTTATCACGGGAAAGAAGAAAACAGCAAAAAACAAGTTTCACTACCTGAGTTTTTTACCTCCTTGCTCGATATCTCAACAACGATGAACGGTAGGTGAACAATGTATAGAACCTAAATTGTAGAGCGTTAAAAAAGGAGCAAAAAAGTATCCTACCGCAATTTTCGTATCTCGACGGAGCCGAGTTATTGCAAAAAAACAAAATTTAACCCGTTTTTCAAGATGGCGGAGAATGCACATAGGAAATCTTGGTAGACAATTTGAAGTTAGGCTTTTCTAGGCCCCCTCCACATCCAAATCCAAATCCAAATCTATATCCAAAAAACAGCTTTTTCGGTTCACTTGCATTTCCAAATGTATATAATGACTAGACTAGTACTCCGGTAGAGTTATTGATTTAAAATTAAAAGTTTTCACTGGAAACCATCATCATTTTGGAAAAAAAAACAAAATACTAAAATATACAGCGACTAGTCAGTCAATTAGTGAAATCATTCAATTTTCATCTATTAAAACCTAAAACGTCTTTTTTAAGCTGTATTCGCAAAATTAGTCTGAGCCATTATTAAAAAATGATTGATCAATTCCGTTCAAAATTGACACAATTTAATAACAGGATTACTTTGTACTTGAAACTATAGGTTCCGAAAAAAATATTTTTTTATTGCCAAATGACTGAAAAAATAATTATCTCACATTCAAATAATGTACTAAAAGTACGCCATTTTTTAATTTTTTTTTGTAAACCTTCGTTGCTTTACGCACGCCGTATAAATGTTAATAATACCACAGAATCTCACCATTTTGTTCCATACCAAAAAATAGAAGTTAAAGTTTACGCCGTTTTACACCTCTCTCCATAGCCATTCTAAAATAATTTAGTACGAATAATAATCGTTGTAATAGTTACAAGTATCAATAATTAACACCCAAGTTTTTCAAATGTAAAACAAACAGTTTTGTTCTTTAAGAAAATATACACCTAAACTTATTTTCTGTTCTCTAAAGGTATATCCTCCCTTAAATGAAAAATCAAATTTCCTAAGGTCCTATTTGGCGAATCGAGATGAAAAAAAGCAGGGAATTTCTCAAAGCGTTCATTTTCACATACCAAAGGTTACGGCAAGAAAGCATCGGCAGTTTTCAATGCTATGGAAATGAATATTTATCAATTCCCTTAATTTATTTTGGTAGATTTTACCACCAGAAATCCCTCGACAGTTTTTTTAAGATACTTATTTATCGATCTATAATATAAATTTACAAAAAAATGTTGTGCGTAACAATAATGAGAAAATAAAAATCTAAAACGCAATTTCCGTTACATTCCAACGGTGCAAACTTCAGCACCATGTTTCTACATCAACTTCCTTCAAACAGGGAGGCCGACGAATTTTCCCAAAATGATAAATATCGAATCCTAAGGCTACCTGTTCAATTTCAGCCTGAGAAAACGAATGTACAACATATTCATTTCTATATATATATATGTTAGCTGACATGGAGCGACAACTACGTCTTCTAATATTCGCTGCAATGATTACCGCTCTAGGAGTTGTGTAACTAACTTTCACAAGCAGACACATTGCCACAAGAGAAAATTCAAGCGAATATTCATGACATTCTCCGTTTCCTCTATTCAGACAGATGATGGAGTTTCTCCAATTGCGCCCACTATACTGAAACGCAATGTCTTTACGAAGACTGTAGGACGTCGTAATTAAAACCACCGTGGATTAAATTTAAAATGCAATTGGAGAAAAATTCAATTCTGTTTTGAATTTAATATGGGAAGAATTGAATTATGTTCCAAATTCAATCAGCAAGAAATTTAGGTGTTTTCAATCTACGTTGCATAAAATATAATTACATTTTATGCAAAGTAGATTGAAAACAGCTAAATTTCTTACTGATCGAATTAAACTGAATTCGCAAAAAAATAATTACATTTCAAGGGCAATTTAAAAAGAAACGTAAAACGCCGAATAAGTCGTTATTTACAAATACGTAAACAACGGAAAAAATGTAAAGGTCTCGTCTGCGTTTCGGCATCGATGCTCTGTTGAGCGAAATGAACGTAACTATGGTTTGAAAAAAGCCGTCAGACCAGATGCAGTGTTCCCGCTGAGCCTCTATGTATATCCGTGCACATAGCAGGGGATGTCAAAATAACAACGCGACGCACGAGTCAAAGCAGATTTCTGTAGTAATTTGGAGTGTTTTTTTACTCTTTCAGCCAGACTCCGAGACGTTGTAACGAAATGTCGAGCGCGAAAACTTTGCATCGGTAAAAGTACGAAGTATCTGTTTCGTTGAAAATACTATAAAAATGTGCATGCATGTATATGTGGTCGAGCATTTGAAACTCGCAGCAATGGAGGCGAATACACAATCGAATAGTGACTAATACACGATACTGTGCCGTAGACCATACGTATTTATGTTTAAAGTGAGACCGTGTCACGCGACGATTATGCCTTTCGAAGCATGGCAAAGTGTAAATTACCAGATTGTTTCGAAAGGTACGAGGCGATCGTCGACCTCGATATTAGCCAATGCGTCTTTACAGGATCCTCTCCGTTGCACCTTTCCAACATTGCTGTGTACCTCGAACGATAATTGAGTATGCAGATAAAGCGTATCGTACCGATTGAAAACTTCATCGTGCGAGTTGCGTCGATAAAATCGTCGGATTAAAATACGCACACATGTCGTCCATTTTTTTTAGACGCAGTATTCAATTTCGTTTTGTACTGAACTTGTACGGACTAAAGAACTTCTGGCGTGTTGATATCCATTTTGTACACGAAAGAAAGTAACGATGGTTGACTACCAAAAATATGGATCTTCTTGGAGACGGTATCCAAAACCGGCGTCTCATTTTTCTCTGTCAAGTATATTCCTTGAGGAACCGACATCAGTAGACGCGCGGCCGGTGTACGGCTGCAGCAATGTTCCGTATCAGACAGCATTGGGCTTCGTCAATACTCGAATGGCTGATCTCTAAGCCGCGCACCGGCTTGCGCGACGGCTACTGGGCTAGACTCAGTTTTACCGACTTTTCGTTGGTAACGCAATGCAAGGTAAATCAAATGTAGCCACCTGCATCGGCAGCTCTTTTCCACAGTCTCTCTGTGCTCTCATGAACATGCCATAAAGTACTGGACCGCGAAACAAATGTCTGTGGTCTCTGAAAGGTCTCTTCAGAATTTGAAATAACGCAATGATAAGTGTGGCGGAAAAGTGAAAGGAGTGGGATCGTAAAAGTAGTCGACGAACGAGGAAGGAACATTAGAAATATATACAGATGTCAGGACAGTACGATTGTTTGTCCTTGAAATCCAACTTATTTTTCAAAAGCTGGTTCCTCTTTTTTCATAAGCCGCTCATGACTTCGGAACTAGCTTGGTTAGGTTTGGGTTTGTATGGAAAGAAGATGAATTAACCAATCGATGATGAACCCATGGCATTGCTACTGTTGAGAGACCATTTTTTTTTAATTGCTTCGCCGTCTCATTTTATTCATATCTTTTGTCATGATTAGGAGAATCTCTAGCTCATTTTTCTCAATCCTCCCTATCTCTTTGCAACTAACATAGTATGGTCGTGTAGTAACGTTTTTTCTGGTAAAAAATCCAGTCTTTTGTAAATCTGAAAGCAATTAAAAAATTATACTCGCAATCTAGAGTCAACTGGTTTGCTGCGATGTTTTTATTTGCAAATGCAACACCACCTTAGCAGTTTTCCTCAAAAGTCACGTTTGAACACGTTGATTGGCAAATTTGAAAGAGGCTCCATATGGGATCTTTCTTTGCCGTGTCGATTCTGGGATTCGCTTTATTTTAACTCTTCTTATTTTATAAAAGGCAGGAATTTTCCCGCCGATTTGACAATCCTTTTCGCCAGAACGAAATCTTGAGAGATCAAAGCATCAACGTTAGCCAGGGAGTGGACGCGTGATGCGATGACGCTATGTCAGAAAAGAGAGAAAAAATCGAGAGAGCGAGAAGCTTATCTTTTGCATGTATGTGTGACCAGTAAGCTAAGTGTACAGTGCGCACAGTGCGTGTGCGAGAGTGAACGGAGTTTCGGCCTTCAACGCTTTCGCAGTTGAAATCGTCGTCCCGTAGTGGGAGTGAAAAAACCGGTTGCCCCTCTTTGCGCATGCAAACTCAGGCGTATATGTAGAGAATATTGATAAACCAGAAGAATGCCTGCGTGAATAGGGTTTTTAATTTTTCAACGCTCCAAAATGTCGTGGCGATTAGAGCCGGGCGTTTATCCGATAATAACATGACCCAGGAAATCGTAAACGTTATTACGTTTATATAACTTTTTCCAACGATTTTGAAATAATGACGATAACAAGACATCTCACTGTATTTTTCCCTGCAAACGTATTCTTTACGGGTAGGGAGGTTGGACACAAGCAAAGTGTGTAGAATCGCGATCTGCACATTGATTCCTGATCAATTTAGTTCGCATTCGAAGTTTTCTTTGTGAGAACGTTTCTTGTGCGATTGTTTTCCACGTAGCAGAAACTTCATGGGCTGAATAAAAACGGAAAGGAAACAATGCGCCAATGTCTAATTGGCACGCTTCTTTCTGATGTGAGTTCTGGGTGGATAAATTTTTCGAAAATTTCGGTATTCCGTAACATTTTGACGCGTTCAGCGATGTTCGCAAAAGTCAAAACCAATTGCACTTTGATAAAAGTCTATTGATATGGGAACAGGTTTTTGTCCTTTTTTAATTTCGTCGTTCATTTATTGCTAAATATACAACATTATTTTATTCAAAGTATCTCCCATCACAACCGACAACTTTTTCACAATTTCTGGGGCAATGGAAGGACTCCGCAAAAATTCTGGCTCTCTCGACTCGATCCATTCATCAAACAATTTTTTGACCGCTTCATGTGAAGTGAATCACTTTCCGGTAAGGGCCGACTGCATTGACCGAAACAAATGGAAATCCGAAGCAGCAATATCTGCCGAGTATGGCGGGTGGGGCAAGATTTCCCATTTCACTCCTTTCAGGTATTTCTGGACCGGTTTTGCAACATGGGGCCTGGCGTATTCGTGTAGCAGAATCAGCTTGTTATGTCTATCGTCCCACTCCGGCCTTTTTTCTTGGATAGCTCGATTCTTTATTATCAGCTGCAGTCGATAACGTTCGCCATTAATGGTTCCGGACGGTTTAAGGAGCTCATAATAAATAACACCCCTCTGATCCACCGAAATACACAGCATGACCTTCGAACCGTGTATTTTGTGGTTTACGTAGTGGTGAAAATCCATTTTTCATTGCTTGTAACAATGCGATGCAAAAAACTCTTTCTTTTTTTGTCGACTGAGTAGCATCTCGCACGTGACACAATGTCTCTCGACGTCTCTTTCTTCCAATTGATATGGGACCCAATTTCCCACTTTTGAGAACATTCCCCTTTTATGTAAACGCTTACCGACTGTAAATCGATCGACACATAACGCAGAAGACAAGTCCTAGTCCAAGAGCCCCAACCAAAAAAGTAGGTTTGGCTAAAAACGTTCGAGAACAGGTATTTTTTCTTTTTGGAATATGTTCAGGGGCCCCCTGAATGTAAATCCAAGTGGGCGTCGTGGCTTAAGGTTCACTTCAGCCGCCATCTTGAAAAACACGTTTTATTAAATATCTCGCGAACCGCGCATCGTACGACAAAAATTGTAAAGATCATTATTGTAGATAATAATATTTGCCACCTTTTTTAATTGAAACTTTTTTTTGTATAACGCATAGATTTTTAATTATAGCGCTCCAAACTTTTTTCAATATGGTTTTTGGTAAATATTTAATTAATGGTCAATGATAAATTAAAAATGGTGGCAACTAATTTGTAGAGCATGAAATTTCCTATAACTTTCATTGGAAACTTTTCCCGTAGTATTTATAGTTTAGGAGCTATTACGCTGTAAATGAGATTATAACGAAATATAATGCTGTATATTCAATTATGCGCCTATGAGTGTAGTATATATTTCGGGTCGTTCGAAATTTCCCCCTCTTAACATTCCGAACGAAAACGAAGAAGACCCAACCTTCGATTCGTCTCCTTCGGATATGGCGGAGGCAGAAGAGACAGATTCACAAGGCGATGAGTGTCTTCCGTCAACATCGAAAAAAATTAGACTCGCCCCGTAAAATAATGCGCCACTTTTTATATAACAAATGTCTGAGTCCGTTTTTTTGAAGTAGCATTCGTAAAATTCTTTTTATTTCAGTGATTTCGACAACAATTTTCGAAAGAGAAAATAAAGTGCTGACGAATATACACAGTATTTTACAAAATTTGCAACAATTAAAACGGTTTAGCGATTTTCCGAAAAACTCAGATTCACGTTGAATACAAAAAAATAAAAAATTCAAATTGAATGCCAACCTTCCTATTCTTCTATTAAAAAAGAAATCATTATTAATATTACAACACATTACAATATACAATATCAAATAATACTGTACAATATAAAATAGCATTATACAAGCATAACGTTAACTAATAATAATAATATTAATAATAACAATAACAATTCTTACGACGTAGCGTTATGTACTATTGTTTTTTGCCACATGAACATTCTTGTATGATTATACCGTTTTAAGTAACAATAAAGATCGATAAATTATTAGTTGTTCTCCACACTATTTATAATTTTAATTCATTCGCTACACAGCTGCATTGACATTTTTTTTAACACTTTATGCCATTTTATGCGTTATGAAATTTTTTTCGTATACAACGAGCAATATTGCCACTGATAATGTACGAGGTGCAAGTTTTACCAAGCTGCAGCTCCTAAACTATAAATACTACGGGAAAAGTTTCAAATGAAATTTATAGGAAATTTCATGCTCTACAATTCAGTTACCACCATTTTTAATTTATCATTGACCATTAACTAAATATTTAGCAAAAACCATGTTGAAAAAAGTTTGGAACGCTATAATTAAAAATCTATGCGTTATACAAAAAAAAGTTTCAAATAAAAAAGATGGCAAATATTATTATCTACAATGATCTCTACAATTTTTGTCGTACGATGCGCGGTTCGCGAGATATTTAATAAAACGTGTTTTTCAAGATGGCGGCTGAAGTGAACCTTAAGCCACGACGCCCACTTGGATTTACATTCAGGGGACATCCCTGAACATATTCCAAAAAAAAAATACCTGTTCCCGAACGTTTTAAACCAAAAAGAACCCGGCGCTTGGCCTATCCTTGAGTCTTTGAGTTGGATGTTCATCGAGTAAATCTAGCAGGTCTCTGTCGTCGATTTTTTTTGCGCTCCTTCACGTTCTTTCTCATTCACGTCGAAATCGCCGTCCTTACAACGCCGGAGCCAGTTTTTACATGTTCCATCCGAAGGGGCATCATCACCGGAAATTTCAACCAATATCCGATACGTTTCTGCAGTACTTTTCTTGAGAATATAGTTACGAAGAACTTCTCGCAAATGCTGACATTTTCAACGCTCAAATAAGAAATGTTCTTTACATAGCAAACAAATGACAGCTACTGAGTTCGAAAGCTTAAGCATACACCTTTAAAACACAGGTACAGCTGTTTCATAGAACACGGATCTAGGACCACTAGCAACATCATTCTAAAAAAGGCAAGACCTTATTCCCATACCAAAAGATATCTAGGTAATGCAGGTCCAATTCCAGTTAAGGCGACTTCAAGGGCAAATGGACTGATCAGAACTACTTTGAGCGCACTAAATTCGGACTAACGCGAATAGCGGAACTAAGTTTTTACTATATTTTGCTGGCCTCATATTATTAATATTTTTAAATACTAGTATCAGTCATTGACACCCATTTTTTCCAGCCTGCTATAAAGGTTGTTATGGGGTTTGGCCGTCGGGGGTGAAGTATAATAAGGGGAACGCCCGATGCTTATGCACAGAGCCGATTGACTGCTACCAACTGTTAGCTTTCAAATAATCGTCATATTAAACGTGCGTTTTAGAACTATTTTTCTACATCTATTTGTAAAAATATGCATTTTTGAACATTCGGTGATTTTATTAAGTGTTTTCATTACTTTGTATAATTATTTTGTATACCTTTTTCTCGCTCAATTACCGTGAAACGAATTGGCAAAGTCGTGAACCGTGGTATATCATGATGCCCAGGTTGGCAGAAGTGTCGCGAAGTTAGAGACATATGCACCCCATTCCTAACCTCAATATCGAAACAATCAATATCGGCCTGAGTAAAAAGTTCCGCTGGCAAGAAAAAGTGTGTTATAAAGCTGTCTATAATCTTCAAGAAATATATTCTCAAAATAATTTTCCGATGTTCTAAAAAAGAATTATGTATGAAAAAAAATCCGCGTTATTATTCGCTTAGAAATGTATAATTTCTTAACATAGTTATCAAATTAATATTAAGTAATTATTACTAATTCAGATATATACGAATACCAATAATATTCGTTGTTGATTATCCTGACAGAGTAGTTTGAGGTTGCTGGGCATAATTACCGAATATCGATAAGATGAGTAGCATTTGTGGCGTCTACGCTGTTGCCATGATTGCACAGTCTAATATTTAGCGCGTGCTTGATTTTCGCACAAATTCGCTATAAAAAATATTAACAATTCTATAACGGTACTGTGAATTCTCATTTTCACGGTACCAAGTGTTAGTCCGATAATTAGTCGAACCGTACGTATTTGTTCCGCTCCGTGGTAACATCCATTTAGCAGATATTAATAATGTACTGAAAAATGATCGGCAGTTTTCCATAAGCGTAAAGTAATTATTAGCACACGAAATACGTCGAGTTGCCGCTTTTTTTCTAAAAGAAAATGGTGCTGTGAACCGTATTCAAACTGCACAGGGTGATCAGCAAAGAGTTTATAAAGCTCTAGAAAAAAATTCAGCTCGGTGGTAACATGATGACTTAACCCCATAACAACCTTAAGCTAGTAGCGATAGAATACAATTAGACGATATCTATCATTTTTAGAAATTTTATCCGCCCGTTTTTCCCCGAATCTTTGCTGTGAAAAATTAAACACTTCCAGAATTTGCGCACTGTGTTTCAGCTGGATCGGTCAAGTAGAATCGAAAAAATTCGATTGTTCTTTTTAGAGTCCAGTGGTGCACGATATCTTTCAGCATTTATAAGGAATCTCTGCAGTAAATACTAAATGTAGAACATTTTCGTTAGCTTTAACTTTCTCCTTTAACCTTTCTCCATTTTCTTCTACTGATATGATTATGTGCATGCAAAAACTATATGAAAAGTGAGTTTCAAAAAATATATAGAAAATTCATTTGAAATAAAATTACCACTGAATTCTCGATTCTCCGAAAAAAAACATGTGTTAAATTGTCTAGATACACGCAGTTGAACTTTTATTGGACTAATGTACGTCGAAAAAAAAAATCAGTATTCATTAATAGTACAGTCGTGCTGTCGTAAAAAACCTCGTAATTGGAAAAAATTAGAAGGCCAGTTTTTTGACAGGTGATTCTGTAGGTGCCGCGGATGCTAAACCCAAGTTTACTTAAAAATCGGGGTGTAGGGTCTTTTAGGGGATGAAGGGGGATGGGGGTTGATTGCTGCTAAATTACAACCCCTAAGAGGTCGGCGCCATGAAAAAAAACGTTCAGAAGAATCCAAGCTTCATCTTTGTCGACCACGCCGAAGTCGAGGAAATTCATTTTCGGAGTGAAAAAGTGAGGTGAAATTTTGAAAAATCCGTTTCAATTTAATAACTTATTAGGAAAAAATAATAAAATTTTTGTTCAAATGAGAACGCTGTAGCCCTTGAAAAGTCGATCGGGCATTTGATCATCTCTCTCCGATAATATCTTCACGCCCGAAAAAATTGTTGATATATAAAAAAATTAGTTCATTGAATAACTTAAAAACAATAGATTTTTCGGGTATGGTTTAAATGTACGAAATGTAGAGAAAAATGTTCTCTACATTTTCGTTTTTATGGACCACCCTTGAATTTCGCTTTTTCCAAACCCTCTCGGGGATAGAAAATTCAAAATGAAATTCTGGGAAACCATTGACCGTACGAACTCGCCGCCGTGGAAAGGTTTGTAGCCCGAACTTTCAACTACATTCTTGTCTACAGCTCTAAACTCGTATCTCTTCATTTTCGGTTTTCAAAAGGGTAAAGAATGTTTGGTACATTTTTGTCGAGAATTCTCTTCGCCGCATCATTTTACGTATTTCGTTGAAATGTAAAATCTGTTGCACTCAAAAATAGGCGTAGAATGAGTATTATTTTAACCCCCATTCCCAACACCAACCCCCTTGAAAGAGTGAATGATTTTTAAAAATATAATATTTAAATTATTTTATTCCAAATGGTAAGCACATAAAAGAGCAACATTTTAATATATTTTTTTTTAATTTCATCCATACATTTGGGAAATTCAGCCAGCGGGACCTGGTTTCCGGAGACGCTTAGAAAAAGTGTCCTCGTGGTAGTCAGGATAACTCATGATAGCTTTATCTGAAACTGAAAAACCAATTTTTTTCCGTTGGTTGATCAGTATAGCTTGTTCCTGGACCAAGGATTTTTGAAAAAATTTAAATTTAAATTTCTGGCACAGTTGTATGCAAAAGAGTTCAATTTTTGGTGCAATTTACACTAAGTATAGCCTTGTAAAATGAGTTGTAATCGAAAAAAATCCTTCGTTCAATCACTAGTTAATACTATTTTGGGAAAAAGGGCACAATTTCAATAATATCGGTGCATTCGTTTTCGGGAAACCGTGGGCACCAACTTCAAAAATAGTGCTTTGAGAAAAATGCGATATACCTGCGTCGCTCCCGGTCGGTCTTTCCCAACGGGGGAAATTCCTCCCCTCTCTCTCTCTCTCTCTCTCTCTCTCTCTCTCTCTCTCGCTCTCTCTCTTTTTACTCCCATTGACTTAAATCTTTGGGAGAATATCCTAGACATATTGTACAGTCAGATGTCAGATAATAAAATTTGAAAAATGGATTATTTGAAGTTTTTAAACCCACGCAACCCCTCAACATTTTACGGGATGATAAATGTATTTTAAAGGCAGTTTGCAGCGTTGAAGAATTGGAAGACTGGATTTCACGCCATTGAATGTCGAGAGTACCGCTTGAAACGCCACTGAGTGTGTAACTGTAATTCATCAACTTTATGAAGGAGCTTGGTGCTGGGAATGAGGGTTGATATAATACTCATTCTACGCGTACTTTCAAGGGCAGCATATTTTACATTTAGACGAAATACTTGAAATGACGTGGCGAAGAGAATTCCCGAAAAAAACTGTACCAAACATTGTTTATCCTGATTTTCACCCCCAAGGAGCACCTCACGGGGTTGAGTCTATGAATAAAATTGAAGCTGAATTTTCAGTGAACAAATTATCCTGAATTAAAAATTCCGTACATCCAAAACTTTTTCAGCAAAAGATACAAATATTTTTATTTTCGTGACGGGATGAAAACATGGTAAAATTCTAGGGTTGTTTATATTCAAACTGCACCCGTAAAATGAATGAACAATACGTCCTATAATTTAAGGATGCTTTTAACCGGCCGAGCATTGATACCGTTACTTTACGTGCTCCCCACTTTTTAACATCGATAATGAAGAGATACGCGTTTAGCGTTATGAACAAGAATGTAGCTGAGATTTCAAGCTACAAATCGTTACACGGCGACGAATTCGTACGGTCAATAGCTTTTTCAAAATCTCACTTTGAGTTTTCAACCCCGGAGAGGGGTTGGCAAAAACGAAATTGAAGAGTGGTCCATAGAAACGAAAATATAGAAAACGTTATTCTCTACATTTCGTACATTTAAACCATACCCAAAAAACAATTGTTTTTGAGCTATTCAATGAACAGTTTTTTTTTATATATCATTAATTTTTTTGGAGGTCAAGACAGTATCGGAGAGGGATGATCAAATACTCGATCGACGCAGCTTTTCAAGGGCTACAACTTTCCTATTTGAGCAAAAATTGTATAAATTTTTCCCAAAGAGTTATTGAATTTGAATCTGATTTTCCAAAATCAGCGAATTGAGACTCATTTTTCAAAATTTCATCCCACTTTTTCACCCCCAAAATGATCTTCTACAACTTCGGCACTGCAGACAAAAATAAAGCCCGGATTTTCTGAACATTTTGTCTCATGTCGCCGACCTCGTAGGGGTTACAGTTTGGCATCAATCAACCTCCATCGCCCTTCATTTCCTAAAACAATTCTACACCCCGATTTTTAGGCAAACTTGGTTTTAGCACCCGCGTCGACCCGCGTCGAAAAACACACCTGTTTTTTGACAGGTGATACGATATCACCTGTCGAAAAACTAGCCTTCTTCTATTTTTTTCCGATTCCAATATACAGGACAACTGTACTGTAAGACGTTATGCCAAGTTGTAAAAATCGAAAAATCACATTTTTCCAAAACCAATCTATTTTGACACTACGTCATCGTATAAATCTTCCCTGACACTTTCAAGGTGATCGGATCAAAATTGACAGATTTATAGGCTGTTATGTTGACGCCGACCGGAATGCTCCGAGTGTCGTTCGAAAGTTTCAACGCTTTTTTCTCACAAGTACGTTTTCAAAGTTGGTGAGCAAAATATCTCAAGAACTACTGCATCGATCGTTCTGAATTTTTTAGAGATTTTTCTAGATGTAAAAATATATTTGGTTGGAGAATTTTTTTCCGCTGTACACTTTCGAATTGTTGAACGAACAATGCCCATTTTACCGCAAAAAACAAGACTCACTTTTAACACGCGCCATTTGATTTTAATTTGATATTTCGGAAATTCCTTCGATTAATCGTAGGAATATGTAACGAAATCTGTTTCATTTTTTGACATTAGATAACCTCGTTCAGAAGGGCATTGCTCACCGCAAAAAAAAGCGTTCGAGAGGTGCTGCCCGAATGTCGACTGTAAATCGATTGTAATTAAATATTTTATCACAAAAAATGACAGAGTTTTTGCAAATGATACTTTTTCAAATGCCTAATTTTTGCAGACATTTATCATCACGATGTTCTAATAAAAAAATCCCAAAAATGAGCTGTTTTCGACTGTTCCAACTAGGAATAACGCGTTAACGTTCGTCAACGCTCAACGATTGAACAAAATTTGTTTTTTTCTCGTTGCAGTTAAAGGCACCGAGGTATTCGGCGATTCGGGGGAAAATGGATTGGCGATGGTGGTGCATAATAATATCACTGTCGGGGAGTGTGCGAACCTTCGAGTGTCCCGAAGGTCTAGGCTGCAGCAGTTGTCAACGTTATCCTGAGGACATCTACGAAATGGACTGTTCGACCGGCAACGATGATGTCATCAAGGTGGAAATACGCTCGCACGATTACGTCAAATTGACCTGCCACAATACGGCAAATTGGAAGGAGTTCCATCTCGGCTCGATGCATCCGGTACGGGGTGTAAAAACGCTCTCTTTCAATATGTGCAATTTGCCGGAAAAAGACGGTCTGAGCTCGATAGCAAGACAATTGCTCCGCGACGACGTTGAGATACTCTATTTTCGTTCATACAAGAATCTCAGTTCGGCATTGACTAGAGAAACTTTGCATGGTTTGAACAGTGTCAAAAATATGACCCTCTCCAGCAACAACTTCAGAACACTTCCGGAGGATCTTCTCCGTGACTTTGGCAATTTGACGTTCCTCAATCTGCGTGACAATAATTTGCGCGAGGTGCCAAGACACTTCTTCGAAGGTTTGGGCCTGGAGATCATCGAGATTAGCACGAACGAACTTACCATGTTAGATCCAAGTACTTTCGGCAAGCTCGATCGGCTCCTTCTCCTTAACGTCTGGGACAACAAAATCGTGAAAATATTGCCCCAAACATTCGACGAACTCGTATCACTGGAGACCCTCGGCTTGCAGCGCAACAAGCTGCGCGATCTGCCGGCCGGACTGTTCGCTCGTCTCACCAATCTCAAGATCATCAATCTGTCGCAAAATAATTTCACCTCGAGATCGCTGCCGGCTGATTTACTGAAAAACTGCACCAATTTGCAAAGTTTCACACTGACGGAAAACCAGAGCAACATGACGATTCTGCCGCACGGATTTTTTGCCAATTTGACGAATCTCTCAGTCGTAAAATTGCGAAAAATTGGCTTGAGCTCCTTGCCCGAGGATTTATTTCACGGCGCGACGAAGCTTCAGAACGTGAGCATCGAGAGAAATTATCTCGCCACCTTACCGAGTCGAATATTCAAAGACAATCGAGAACTTTTAACGCTGGATTTGAACTTCAACGATCTCTCGTCACTGCCCGACGGCGTTTTTGCGAATCTGCGAAATCTCGTCAATCTGGATTTGTCGAGGAATCACTTAACGACTATTTCCGAGTAAGATATACAGTTCCAACGCACCTTTGTTTTTCTCGCATATTGACACCAGCATGGAAATTGTCCTCGGTCTTTCTCGAGCAATTGCCTTTGTCGATAGGAATCTTTTTTACATATATCGGATAAAAAGAACCGCCTAACTTTATAACCACTAATCTGTGATTCTTTTGCTAAAATAATAGTGATTCGAGTTTTGTTCGACCATCCAAATTCTCTACTTATATCCAATATTAAATAGCTTCCGCCCATTCACTGGTCGGTTTGCCCTACGAGTGTATCCGCACAGAAAAATCTTCCATGCGAAGCGGCGATCGCATTACAGAATAAATCGAAAGCTCAACGTTCAATTGTTCCTATATTTTGCAATGTTTGGTAAGGGAAAACTATTTGAAGCTATCGTAGCACGAGAACAAAGTTCATTTGAAAGTTCATTTTTTTTCTTCAATACTATGTTTCTACTTCAGAAAACTCTTCTCCGACCTGGTTTCGTTGCGCGAATTGAACATGGAACGGAATAATATGAAAAGCATCCACTTTGACGCTTTTATCCCACTGCAAAAGCTTCGCGTTGCGAGATTCTCGCACAATTCGCTCACACTGAAATCATCGTGGGGAACACTCGGGTCGCCCTTCCGATCCGCCGAAGAAATCCAAGAGCTCTACTTGGATCACAACAACATATCCGATATTTTCGAGGATTGGATGTACACGATGAGAGTGGTTCGAGTATTGAATCTCACCTACAACAAAATACAATATTTGACGGTACGTCTGCATGCATCTTCGTATCTTGTGAAATACGATCTCTGTGTGTAACTTTGTATGCTTGCGATAAGCCTAGAAACGAATGTATCGATGTTGATATGGTTTTTACGGAAATCATCCTCCGAATCTCTCAATGGTTTTAGACTCCTTATCATTACGATATGTATAGAGGGCAACGGGACAGTGAACAAAAATTAGCATCAATCTAGCGCGATGCTTTTATTGCTTCACCGTTTTATGCGCGATGCTAGCCCATTGAGAGTGAGGCACTTACGAAGAGACGCGGAAAACTCTATATCAATGTTATCCTGGTAAACGAAAATAAGGTCGAAGCTTTATCTCGAAAAAATCACGAACGCTATGGGCCCGCTATGGGCCGTTCGCGCTTTGTATGTTATCGCTGGGTACGTTTGTATATATCTATGCACATACCAAGAGTATCCCATTTGATTTGCACACCCCATATGAATTACGAAAATGAATTTGGATTAAAGATAAAACGGTTCCTACAAGAGATGGATGATTTCGAGGGGAATATTCGATGGAGATTTGATGCATGAAAATATGAGGTGCGCCAAATATAATTTGCAAAGAGATCGAGGATTTAATGAATTATCTTGAATTCGGGGCAACCGTACAAAGCACTCGAGTCGTAATAAGTCGTCAGTGTGCCATACATGTATATATAGAAATATTGCACACTGGTCGTATCGGAGCAATCTAATCTATATTGATCGCGCGTGAGTACTTACGATTCCAGACATGATTTTTGCCCGAGTTTGTCTGACACTGGAAAAAACAAATTATAACGTGGACTTGTATGCATACAACGATAGCCTAGATCGCGACTCCAATCCGGCAAACGCTTTTCGCATTTTTCTCTCAGTCTTAACGTATACGATTAAAAAGCGATCGTGTCTTCATGGAAAGTTTATTTTCAGTTTTTCAGTTTAGCAAATTATCATTTGGGAATTGTCATAAGATGTAAGTGTTTTCGTCGTAAAAATAAAAAGTTTTGCCTGCAACATGCTCGCAATTTGGGAAATATGTAGCATAATTCGAAAGTACTTGGCGAAGAATATTCGACAAAGCGGCATTCCGGAAATATTGGTTTGAAACAAAAAGTTCGTGGCAACGATTTCTGCTGATATTCATTGGTCATCTGCTGCTTGACATCTACCGTGTAATTTTGGTCCGGCTGAATACCTTAATCCGCATACACGAGTAATCTAATCATGTATATTCGTGTACGGGAATATATATTCATGTAAAACAGCACACGAATGTATCAATGTAATTGCGAAATAACAATACGCTCGATCGTTGGCCACGTTCCAGGATCAAGATCTGCAATTCCTGTCCCAAGATTTGACCGTCGATCTAAGGCACAACGAGATACATTACATAAATCTGGACACCCTGGAAATATGGGCGACGGACAGAAGTTACTCGCGTAACGTGTTTGTCTTGGTCGAGGACAATCCGATACGGTGCGACTGCAAGCTTTACAATTTGCTTCGCTATCTCGAGGGACGATTGCATCCGAACGTGCATAACGCTTTTAACCTGACGATCGGAAAATTGAGGTGCAAGTCACCCAGCGAAATGCTGAACATCGAGATCACCAACTTGACATCGAACACGCTGCAGTGCGATGTCGATCCAAGCGAATACGAGAACAAGTGTCCGCGCAAATGCAAGTGCACACTGAGACCAGAGGACAATGCTTACATCGTAAATTGCGCGAACGCCGGTCTATCGGAAGCTCCCCCGACACTGGACAGTCCCATCAATCATTCGATCGAATTGAATCTTAGCCGCAATTCGTTGCACTCTATGCCCAAATTCGATCAACCGGGTTACGAAAAAGTTACGCTTTTGGCAATAGATCACAACAACATTTCAAAAGTCACGATTGACAACCTTTCGCCCAATCTCAGGGTATGTATCGTGATATCCTTGCGGATATATTATACGTACATAATATAAACCACGAATCGGAGGTGGGCAGTTCGTTTCTCTGTAGCTATTAGATGTAAACGGTGGGAATTTCAAGTCACTCGGTCCATTTGTGGGAAAAGTCCGGTAAAGTTTTTATGGATTTCTTTACTGGCGAAATCCTGTGTCTGTATGGCTTGTAAAAAAGAAGCCTTCATTCGATTTATTGCGTTTCATGATTGTCCTTCGAATTTTAGCTGCCGACAGATATTCACTCGACCTTCGAGTCAAGCGGAGCGAGACAGTAACACATCCGTTTGATTTCCAGATCCTGAGATTGAACAACAACGGTTTGTCAAGGGTGGACGAAGAAGTGATCAATTTCCTGAAAAACTCGACGAGACTGAAGGGACTCTCACTGGAATCGAACCCGTGGTTCTGCGACTGCGAGGCACGTGAATTTCTGACTTTCATACAGAAAAAGAGCGTGTCGTTGCCCAATCTATTGGAGGTCACCTGTCCCGGAAAGGAAACGCCCGTGTTCGAAATGACCCCGGAAGAACTTTGTCCGTCGAACACCCGTTGGATCATAGGAGGTTGCATCGCGGTAGCCTTCCTCGGAATAATCGCCGGTCTCGGGGCCGTTTTCTACTATCGTTATCGCAGAGAAGTCAAGGTCTGGCTGTACGCGAAAAACTGGTGCCTGTGGTTCGTGACGGAAGACGAGCTCGACAAGGGGAAGCTGTTCGACGCGTTCATAAGTTATTCTCACAAGGACGAAGATTTCGTCGTGAATGATCTCATGCCGAATCTCGAGGCGGGACCGCGAGCATTCAAGCTGTGCGTACATTTTCGGGATTGGTTGGCGGGCGAATGGATACCCAAGCAGATCGCGCGTTCGGTAGAAGAGTCGCGTCGTACGATAGTCGTACTGTCGCCAAACTTTTTGGAAAGTGTCTGGGGCAGAATGGAATTTCGAGCTGCTCACAGCCAAGCGCTTAGCGAAGGACGCGCCCGGGTAATAGTAATTCTGTACGGTGAGATCGGTCCGACCGACGATCTCGATCCCGAGCTCAAAGCGTATTTAAGCATGAACACGTACGTCAAGTGGGGCGATCCGTGGTTCTGGCAAAAGCTCAAATACGCCATGCCTCATCCCTCCGAATCCACGAGGCGCAAGCACCGAACAAATATCTACGAAACTACCCAGCCCCGTATCGAAACTACCAGCGACAAGAGCGAATTGATCAGCGCACCCGGACTTCCGTCTACGCCACCTATCGCCTCTACACCACCAGCTGATTCTGCCAAAATTTTCATGGTCGGTAACATCGCGAATAGCGAAAACAAAAAATCGATCATCAGCGATATGAAGAACACGATTAATCGAGACACGCTACCAATAGTCGTCAAGAACTGTACTACCAACAAGAGCAATGGCGTCATCAACAAAATTCAGTGTACGACGGTCTGAAGAACAAACCTAGAGATTGTCCGGACGTGTGTAAAATAGGCTGGTACCGTTACCACTCGTATATTTTTTCTTCTCACTATTTCGCAGACCGTACGCATAGTCTTCCTTTCTTGTCAGCCCAAAAGGCCCCTCAATGTCTATTATGAGCATTGTTACATTATCATGAAATCATTGGAATCCGGAATGTTTACCATTTTCACCACTGTCCATCATCTTTTACTGCCATGGATCATTTCCCGCGATTTTTTTGTTTTCTTTCCCAGTAGGGAAAACTACGTTCGTGCGATATTGTCGAAATAGCAGGAAAAAAGGACTCGGCGTAGCTGTTCAGTGTACATGTGCAAAACGTTTGTTGAAAGGCAAACACTCACGATCGCATCGTAGACCAGTGCGCCGAAAGCAAATGGATTTGAAAATATTTTGAAAAAAAAAATCTCACCACTAAATAACACAGAATGTTATACACAGTAAGCGGAGTCCAGTCTCGTCTAGTCTCTATGGCTGTGTTCGTTAGAATTGCCATTGCGCGCCATAACTCCGCATAATTTGTCACAACTCATTCCGTGTTAGATATTTCGTGCTAGGTTTGCACGACACGACTGATAAATCGCGATACACGCCGTATCATTAAGCGTTCTATACTCACTTATTCTACTTCATCGTTGTGAGTCTCGGCCGGAGCAAAGTAGCGATCGAGCCTCTACCTCATCGTTGATACGACTGAGCATAAGTCTTACCGGGCATTGTGTATGTTGTAAAAAACAGAACACGTATCGAAGATTGCAGATCCAAAACGACGTGCTTTTTCACTGAGTTTCCATACCCATTGCTAATGTATGGAGGCTCACGTTAGCAAACAATCAAACATTTTTCAACAAAACAAAAATACTATTTTTTTTTTTTTCGTTTTAAGTAAATGTTTAGCAAACTACTCTGAGACTGAGTCACTCATACGTGACAAATTTGTAAGGAACAATGATGCGCGATTGCTCGATAATTATCCTACCGTCATCGCCGTCGACGCAACATTCGTAAATTTTAGTTAATGCAGTATATATGTATGTACTTTTATAAAACTATAAAATAATAAATATGTGGCTATTTGTATAAAATCCTTCATAGTTTCCCATAATCCAGGAAGCGATTATCAAAGACAAAGAGAGAAGGGCAGAGATCTAGGGAGAGGGAGAAACTTTTTTTTCTTCAATAATGTTAGCGTGCGCGTATAAATATCACGATTTTTTCTTGTTGGGGGAACATAAAAAATTCAACGTTTTTGTTCGATTATTGAAATACGATAACAAAAAACGCTCGGTCAACTCGGTAAGTATTTTAAGAAAATAACTCGCTTTTTTTGTTTGTTTCGGATCGACCGAGTGGCCAACACCCAGGACACCGTTGAGCCCTTCAGATCAAGAGGTTCTTCACGAGATTGTTTATAACTTCTTCAATTATCAACATTTTTTAATGAAATTTGGTGCAAAACTTTGTTAAGGTACATACGAATAAATGTCTAAACAATTTTCCAATCATCTTAATTATACCTTTTAAAAATGTTTTTCTTCAAATAACCCTGATTTTCGGTTCGTCACAGTTAAACCTCTTAAACACTTTCACCCTGAAGTGTAGATTCGAAATCTACCTGGTATTTGATTTGCGCTACTATTTATATCTACTATTTGCAACCGTTTCATTTTGCGTGCGCTCGCGCGTGTGTGTGTGTGTGTGTGTGTCGATTGACCCGCGCACACAAACCCAAACCCAAACACACGCACGCACACACACACACACACACACACGCGCGCGCGCGCGCGCGCGCGATTTTCAGCGATTTTCAGTCGCGTCTTCGAAATTGTGTATTTTTACAAACTTTCAACGGGGCAGGGGCGAAGGGGAAAGTGAATGCTTTGATATCTCTTCGGCATTGCATTCAGGAAAGTTTTTTTTTACAAATCACAAATATTTTGTGCCTCCTTTCCGCAAACTTCAAAATTTCCCGTCGTTTTTCGGAAAAAATCCTCAAACTGCATAATTACTTTAAAAAAATTCCAACAAAAGTTGCTAGTATCGGCCTGACAAATTTTTTTGTGAAAAAAAAACGTCACATTCCCATTTAAAAAACATGTCGGCCCTCTTAACGTCGCCATTTGGAATGTTGGACCAAAACAGATTTTTTTTAATGTCCCACGTCGAACCCTACACGTTTTACTGTACTCAATATTTTTCGAGCTAAAACCAGGTGTCAGATTGAAGCGGGACACCCGGTATGTAGTTACTACTAGAAATCCTATGAAACCATTCCAGTCCAATGAGTGACAATAATGCAACCCTGGGAAAGTAAAACTTTGACAAAGATCACAAATGATTCAGGAGAAAAGACCTGAACTTTTTTATTTTCTGAGTGATTGCTATAACCTATGAAAACCTGACATACTTTCATAATTATACATATTGTCTTTCATTATCGATTTATCAGCCGAATATCTAAAAATAATTTTACTCGTCCTGAAAATGATAGAAAATCCAAACGTTTTAACATCGAGTCTGCCCGTGTCGTTTCCGGGATCGAATTGACCAAGGGATATACAGTTCATACTAAATTGGAGGAAAAACCCAAAGTGTCAACAGAGGATTATCGTGAAGCCAGCGGGTTTCTCCGATCGCTAATAAAAACATCCAAGCACATAACACACGAAAAAAGGTTCCAACGAACTTCCCGGCGTTCAACCAATCTTCGTTGCCATCATCCCCACTGCGATCATCAAGCCCTACACGAAAACTCCTTCGAAGCGAGCCTCGGGGTTCACCTCGATTGCAATAGTCGATTAGTTCGCCCTTTTCCTTCAACAAGAACACTCGATATTTGTGTGGAAATAACGGATTTCGAATAAAATCGGGCATTCAGTTTCTCGTTACATTTACACTATATATATATATATATATGTGTGTGTGTGTGCGTGTGTGTGGGTGTTATATAGGAAGAAAAACTCCGTTGAACGAAGAGAAGGAAAATGAATTGGCAATGGTGGTGCACGGTTTTTCCGCTGTTAAATCTCGCGAGCACCTTCGAGTGTCCTGAGGGTCCTGGCTGCGGGAATTGCCGAAAATATTTCGATGAAGTTTACGAAATCGGTTGCGTGACGGCGCTCGGTGGTGTGATCGAAGTGCAAATACGACTGGACGATTACGTCAGATTGTCTTGCCGTAATACGGTGAATTGGAGAAAATTTAATCTCGGCTTGAAGCATCCATTGAGCGGGATTAGCGCGTTGTCTTTCGACAGTTGCGAATTACCAGAAAAAACGATTCTCGGCACCATAACAAAACAATTGATCACGGATGATATCGATAAATTGTATTTTCGGTCCATCGTGGAACGCAATCCACCGATCGGGCGGGAGAGTTTTCAAGGTCTCGGCAGTTTAAGCGAACTGATGCTAACCGCCATAAACCTGTCGGACGCGCCAGCCGATCTATTTCATGATCTTCCAAATTTGCGTTTGTTGAATCTACAATACGCCAATTTGCATCACTTGCCGAACAACTTCTTCGCGTCGACAAGGCTCGAGGCGATTGAGCTCAGCACGAACAAGCTCGAGTTTCTCGACTCCGACTCTTTCGGCAAACTCGAACGTCTTCGCCTCCTCAACATCTGGAACAACAGACTTGTGAAAATTTCGCCCCACACGTTTGACGAGCTCGTCGCTCTCGAGGTTCTCAATCTACGACGGAACCAGTTGGCAAAACTGCCGAATAATGTGTTCCACGGTCTTCGAAACCTAAAGGTCCTAGTACTGTCGGAAAATAATTTCAGTCTGGGCTCATTGTCAACGGATTTGCTGCGCAACTGCAGCGGATTATGGAAATTTGAAATGACGCGAAACAGAAAAAACATGACTAGGCTGCCGAGTGGATTTTTCGCGAATTTGGCAAATCTCGAGATCGTCAAGTTGGGAACTATCGGCCTGAGCTCGTTGCCCGAAGATTTGTTTCGGGGCGCGACGAGTCTTCGAAATGTTAGCATCGAAAAGAATTACCTCGTCACTATACCGAGCCAAATATTCATCGACAATAACGATCTTTTAACCCTGGATATGAACATGAACGATATATCGTCATTGCCCGAAGGCGTTTTTGCGAATCTGCGGAAACTCGTCAAGCTGGATTTGTCGGGTAATCGCTTCGCGCGTATCCCTGAGTAAGATATACAGTTCTCGTGCTCTTATCCTCGACTCTTTTCAGAATTGCATTCGGTTAATCCCATTTTGTTCTTTTAGAAAACTCTTCTCCGGCCTAACGTCGTTGCGCGAATTGAATATGGAAGAGAACTACATGATCAGCATTCATTACCAAGCGTTCAGCTCTCTGCAGCAGCTCCGCGTTGCAAGATTCTCATACAACTCGCTTACCCTCGAATCTTTGGATATGAAGCGCGAATCTCCGTTTCACTACTGCGAGCAACTTGAGGAACTCCGTCTCGATCACAATCATATATCCGACATATTCGTCGACTGGATGTACTCGATGAGCTCACTTCGCGTTTTGGATCTCTCATTCAATGGACTGCGATCTCTGATGGTATACACTTTTTTCATACACCCGCACGTCGACTTCCGATAACAGCCTATCGATAATTTATGCTCCTTCAATTTGACCCGTATTTTCATACGAGAATGGAGCGATCTTCGCGTTACTCGCTCATGACTACCACCGTCTGCCTGGACAAAAGGCAAGAATAAGGTATCTTTGTGTACAAACATAGTCGGGTTTGTCTAAAATATTTCGCGGCCTTGGCCGTTTTTTTTTCGCTTCCGCACCGATCCAATTACTTCGCGGTTAACAGAGTTCCAGTTTTTCTACGTTCTCGATATGTTGTATTCGATATTTTGACAAAACTCGTGTCCACGGAAGGATCGCCGCTCAAGCTTCAGCGTTGATGCCAAAGTGAGGAACTGTTGCAAAATAGCTGACGATTTTTGGTTACAGAATTTGACTGACTTGACGTGACCGTAGGGAATAATGAGGGTGTATCTTGAGAAACGCCTGCCTTTTTTTCCAGCGAGGTTATTCGTTTGTTACAAAAATTCACGGTGCGATAATCGCAAGATTTTCGGTACGAGTTGAGAGCGGAAAAAGCTCGAAAAAATCCAAAAAAGCTAGATACATACGAAGAGCACCTTTTGAGTCGAAGTGCCGTTCTCAGTCGCTCCGAAAACATAAGCACGGGTGTGGGAAAAATGACTAAAGTGTGCCGTGAATAATCGCAAAATTGTTCTCCCTGAGTTGAGAACAGAAAAAAGCCGAAAAATTCTGTAAAGGCGAAACATACGGAAAGCACATTTCAAGAAGGGCCTCCGATTCGTCTAATAAACATGTACATTGACGGAAGAAAACGTTTACATTTAAAATTTGAGATGATTTCATCATAATTTTGCTTGTTGTCCTATTCTTCAGTCAAAACAATTCTGTAAAGAAAAAACGTCGAACGCATTTCGGACTAGGACTTCATTGCGCTATAATTGAGGAAGCTTTTTGAAGAATAAATGCAGTAGAAACGAAAGGTAAAAACATCATTATCGTTTCAGCACGAGGATCTGCAATTCTTGTCGCAAGATTTGTACGTCGACCTTACAAACAACAACATAAGTCACATTTTTTTGGACGGCGTACAAACGTGGGCGGCTGAACGGACCTATTCGCGCAACTTGGTTATCGCTGTGGCGAATAATCCGATCGAGTGCGACTGCGATCTCTACGATGTGCTTCGCTATCTCGAAGGAAGACTGCACCCCAACGTGAAGAACGCTTTTCGTCTGGAAATCGGTAAAACGATATGCAGTGGACCGAAGGAATTAGATGGAATGGCCATCACCGATTTGCAATCGAAAACTCTAAAGTGCGAAGCGAATATTCCCGAATACGAGGGTGACTGTCCGGATCGTTGCACGTGTTACGTGAGACCGGAGAACAAGGCTTGTCTCATAAATTGCACGAACAAGGGTCTCAGGAAAGCTCCGCGAAAGATCGATTGCCCGAGCGATCATTGGGTAGAACTGGATCTCAGCAGTAATTCATTGACGACTCTGCCAAATTTCCATCTACCTGGTTACGACAGAGTCTCGATATTGGTTCTGGACCACAATGATATCGCCGCGGTCTCCGTCGAATCGCTCTCGCCCAAGCTCAAGGTGTGTACTTTCTCCTATGCTCGTCTTCCATCGGCCAGAGTAAATAATTATGTACTGTGGTGAAAAGAACTGCTTGTTTTTCAGGTTTTAAAATTGGATAACAACCGTCTGTCAAGATTGGAGCCAGCGGTCATAAATTTCTTAAGGAACGCGTCAGCACTGCGAGAGCTGAGACTGGAGTCCAACCCGTGGATTTGCGACTGCAAGGGACGTGAATTTTTCAACTTCGTACAGGAGAAAAGCGTGACGATGCCTGACCTATTGAAGATCACCTGTAGCGGAATAGAAACGCCCGTGTTCCAAATGACGACGGAGGAACTTTGTCCGGGCAACAACAGCTGGATCATGAGTGGTTGTCTCGTAGCGTTTTTTGGAATAATCGCTGGTATCGTCGCGGCCCTGTACTACCGTTATCAGAGGGAAATAAAGGTCTGGCTTTATGCGAATAATTGGTGTCTCTGGTTCGTGACGGAGGACGAACTCGACCGGGACAAGCTCTTCGACGCATTCATAAGTTATTCCCACAAGGACGAGGATTTCGTCGTGAACGACCTCATGCCAAATCTCGAAGCGGAACCGAGATTGTTCAAGCTGTGCGTACACTTTCGGGATTGGTTGGCGGGTGAGTGGATACCCAGACAGATCGCGCGTTCAGTGGAAGAGTCGCGTCGTACGATCGTCGTACTGTCGCCCAACTTTTTGGAAAGCGTCTGGGGCAGAATGGAATTTCGAGCTGCTCACAGTCAAGCGCTCAGTGATGGGCGAGCCCGGGTCATAGTCATTCTGTACGGCGAGATAAGCCCGACCGACGATCTCGATCCCGAGCTCAAATCGTACTTGAGCATGAACACGTACGTCAAGTGGGGTGATCCGTGGTTCTGGCAAAAGCTCAATTACGCTATGCCTCATCCCCTTGAATTCGCCAAGCGCAAGTTGCAAAGAAACATCTTCGAAGGCACGCAACCCCGCATCGAAACCACCAATGATAAGAGCGGATTGATCAACGTACCGGGACTCGCTTCCGCGCTACCCACCTCCACTACACCACCGCCCGATGCTGCAAACATTTTTATTACCAATGAACTCACCAATGAAAAATACGAAAAGTCGCAATTATGATAACGATTTCCACGACTCGGGAGAACGATGCCAAATTCGAAGACACTCGATGCCCGTTTACCTTGACATCGTCCAGGCAAAGTCTACACGAATTCCTTGGCCAAGACTTAGAATACACGACTCCATATGCTGTTTCGAATTACGTGGTTATTCGAATTTAATCGTTCCACACGACAGTTCAATATTTACATGGCCCCGACTGAAAATCACTCTACTTATTGAGATTCTTATACGTATATTTACTCACTTTCGTTATCATTTTACATCCTATACTTTTACTCAGAATTGTCAGTTTAAAAAACCTCTGACGAATATTCTACAAAACCGCAAAAAGATTGGATACAGCACAAAATGCCATCAGTAAGATTTATAAAAGAAGCGGCAGTAGTTCGGTAATTATCATACCGACACTGCTACTGCAGTTTGCTTCACCGGCGCAATTCGTGTCACGAGTTATGGTTAATAAACTGTATACATACGATTTTATGAAGATAAGAAATGACAATAAATTAATGTTTAAAAGAATAATACCTTGTTCTCCGTCTCGATAAAACACCTGCTTACTCGAAATACTTATTATTTAAAGTTGTAGAAACATTAAAAGTAAAAAAAGGCTTACCCCTATCAGCTTCGGTTTTCCGATTCCCGAAGACTCGTTGCAGATTAAATGCACCTCCGACGAGTGTAAACCTGCATGCAGATGCATTTTCAAATACCTCAGACACCAAGTTTGCTGTACTCTACGCGCGCGCGCGCACACACACACACACACACGCGCACACACACACACACACACACATATGTATATATAGCTTCTTATTTATACATTTAGCATCAACCTTCACGTGACCTTGGAAATTATACCCGAGATTCAGAGTCCTCTGCGCGCGCACGCGCGCGTGTGTGTTTGTGTGTGTGTGTGTGTGTGTGTGCGTGTGGATGTGTGTGTGTGCGTTTGCGTGCGTGTGTATTTTAGAAATTTCATTATTATTTCCACTCACCAGTCTTGCATCTGGTGCCATTTGAAAACTTCAGTTTTATCACGCTTCGATTGTAATCGAATATCACAGTGGAAGAGGTTCCATAGCATTCGTCATTTTTCCAGACCGCCGAACCCTTACATATGCTATCTCCGCTGCACAAACTTATCTTGTAGTCCTCGCCGGATTGACTCTTCACCTGCGAAAAAAAAACATCCTTCTTTGACAAAGAACCAATAAGTGTGATTTTCGGAAATCTTCTGGAAAATTTCGAAGGCATGGTCACTACGTGTATTACGATGCGGTAATATTTATTGTCGCAGTGAATTTCCCGCCATGAAAGAAAACCATTAACGGTGATTGTCAGGTTTTTTGCAGTTTCTTATGGGGCAAAAATATCCAACCGTGAAAAATTGTCCTCCCTCTGACAATTCGCATAATTAGAATATTTTTTAAGGATCCCGTCAAGGAAGAAAAGAAAATTGCCCGATATTACTGATCGCCAGTCAAGCAAAAACGAGGGATACTCACGGCGTACGGTATTTTCTTCCTCAGCGAGGTGAGATTTACTTTGTGCGACAGATGCGGGTTCAATATCGTGCAACCTTCCTCCCATTGTCCTTCCGACGTCGGACAAACGATGCTGGTCGTCCAATCGAATCCGTAAGTACAGTGCTGATAATACTTATATCTTGGTGCGCCCTAATTAACGGAAGAATCCAAACAAACGCAAGAGTACAGTTGTTCAACAGCATTGTGAGCCCGATGCATCGCCAAGTCCGGCAACCGAAGTATTACGCGAAGAAATAAGACAAAATATTGAAAAAGAACTGCCAATTAATGTATTCTATACTTAATTGAATATAACGTTACATATCATTATCGTTATGCTAACAAGGGGAGGTCGGCTGGTCGTCATCATCGATTTCCTCCAGATATGCAGTATATGTAGGACTCGACTAGAAATGAAAGTGACGTAAGTGGAAGATGCAGATGGCTAAGCGTGCGGGAGATAAAAATGTGGTCGCCGTTCGGTCAATATATAAGTCTTTTACGTTGGCGTAATTTCCTAGCAGAGGTTGGCGCAGCAGCAGGAGTTCGGATTCGTAATGCGCGGGTCGCGGGTTCTAGTTCCCCGTGGGAACTTTTTTCTCTGGCTTTTTTTCAATTTTGACCTTACTTATGCCACAAATGAACCGAAATGATGCATAATGTATTATTGTATTTATTTATATTTTCACAAAAGGCATAGGGCCTCATTATTTTAACAGGTTCATGAGAGAGAATGTTTTATGAATGTAAATCATGTTTTTTTTGTTCTATGGATACTTTAAAGCAAGCACGTTACTGTAAAAATGGGGCGTTTATAACGTTTACAAGATGCCGATACAAATACGGCTTCCCCTGTTTTTACGATGAATATCGCCCCTGCACATGCAATTCATCGACTGTATAATAATAAAAGTATCTAATTTTATATCCGAAGTCCTCGTGTACGCTTTAATTACAATTCCCTCTTGGAAAGTTATTCGCAATCTCAAATTCTCCACGATTATGCGCCTGTTAAAAAAATGACGCCCTATGCATTTTGTTGAAAATATAAATAAATGCAATACATTGTGCTTTATTTCCGTTCATTCGTGGCGTAAGTATCGTAAAGCTTGAAAAAAAAAATCGCACGGGGACTTGAACCCGCCACCGTCGCATTACAAATCCGAGCTCTAGCCGCTGCGCCGACCACTGCATGGAAATCACACCAACGTAAAAGACATACATTGACCGATCCGCGACAAGTTTTTTGTTTCCTACACGCTTGGCCATCTGGAGAGCCCACTTGCGTCACTTTCATTTCTAGTCAAGCCCTACATATACTGTGAAACCGGACGAAATCGGTGATGACGAGTAGCCAACCTCCCCCTGTAAAACTCAAACAAAATATTAGACGATGAACAGCAATTACCCATATTTATTATGTTAGCTGCAATGGTATGCGAATTTCTATTTACTTTTTACAGAAGACGCAAAACAAAACATGAGAAAACCTTCATTAAGGGGTTAGGCTACGGTGAAAATGTCAAAAAATCAATAGTCGCTTGAGGCAAATCAAATTGAAGAGGAAGGTCCAACATAGGTTGCAGGAAGCGCAGATTGAACGTAAATATATTATTACAACGATAGAACTGAAAGTAAAACTTTAAAGGCGGTTTTCTCAAATCAATGTTTTTCAAATTAGTGTACACCTTTTCTCGACATCTAATGAAGACTAGAAATATCGTAAACTTATTCATAGTCACAGTAGTTAAGTCTTCGCTGACATTTTTCTTCCTAACATTTTTGTCCATTAGTTATTAACAATAATAATGTATTTTTCTCTCGATAAATCGAAAAAAATCAATTTTTTAAAAATGATCAAAACACGAGAATAAAAAAGTTTAGAAGTCTTAGCCAATATTATGGATTTTGAGGCAAAAACTTTTTTTTTGTTTCAGATCAACCGGAGGTGCCAAAATCAACTACACAGTTGAACCCATCACGTTCAGAAGTCCTTCACGAGATTGCTTATACCTTCTTTAATTATCAATCATTTTACGAAATTTCATAGATAACTTTCTTAATGCACATACAAATAAATGCCCAACCGATTTTTCAATCTCTTTCCATCTCACTTATTCCTTCACAATTAACTTTTTTAACTAGCCTTGGTTGTCGGGTCATCACAGTAGCCTAATCCCTTAAGTATAAATAAACTGTTATAGCACCTTCCGGCCGATAGCACGCCTTAACAACTTCCAGAAATTACTTCAACAAAATAACTTATGTAAAATGAACCACATTTTTTTCAAATAAGTTCGATGAAGGGTTTTTTTATTTGGTTGGCGTTTGTTTCGGTTGTTGCTTGCAATTTATAATAATTCTGTTGCTTGTCATAAGGCAGCATATTAATTGTTGATGATTATTTTTTGTTGGAAGTTATTTTGACATTAAGACGTAATACGATATATATAATTGTATTGCAACATTGTAATAACGTGCACTGTATTGTATGTCCAGTGGGTAGAAAAATATTCGCACGACTGGCCTTCTTTCTGTACATTTTTCGGGAATATCCACCAACAAACAACATTGTAGTATTGATGCTTAAAATAAACTTCCGAATGACACAATCTTGAAAAATATTATTGTTTCCATGTGCGATCAGGGCCATCTACGAAAATTGGGGGCCCAGGCCTGACGAATTCAGCGCCCCTTCATGCATCAACGCAGAAGATCGGTATGGGCGCGAGGGAAAAGAGGACGCGCCGCCTAGTCTATACCGCACGAATACTTTGTATAGCCACTGCACCTAAATATGTATCTGTATTCAACATAGTAATAATTTATTGACACGTATTGAAAGTTTCTACCGGTTTTGCCTCACGGATATTCTGTAAAAAGTTCATTTCAAACAGCCAACTCCTGGTTAGATAAAATTGAACAGGGCAGCTTGCTAATTTCGTTGATGTGTCGAAAACTTTGTGCAGCCGTTTACTTACTACAGCAACAGTGTAGTTGCAGAGGAACGTTATGTTGGAGGATATCTTGGTTTTGTTGTTTTCCGGACACGGAGATCCTCCGGTATATAATAATATCACATTTTTTTTTTCGTCGAGGAAAGGATTTTTGTGGGGATAGCCGAGACTCTGAAAATTCGATAATCGATTAGGCGAGTAACGGTCGGTTGTTGAATAAGTTTTCGAAATTCGTTTACGCCCGATTCAGGTCCCTGTACTTACAGTCTCGTTGGTGAACTGACCGTTCGCTTGCGATACGACGCGACAAGATGAACTACCATGCAAACAAGTAAGGTATGCCTTGGGAACAAGCGGACGACAAATGTTTATGTGGAATTCCGTATCGTTGGCTTTGACGACGTAATTTCCGGCCCATTGTATCAACGACGCCAGCCCAATCTCCCCATTCTTCGTTTCGCACTTTATCTGCAAATCAAATGGATTGTTTTCGTGGAGATGCAGTAGCCGGATAGGCGATGGCCGGCCCTAACAAGTCTGTATACTTTGCTACGTTATCACCAACAATTGTTAATACCAAGGTCAAATTGCCGGTACCAATAATGTAAGATGAGCCCGAGATAAATTCATTTGCTTCTTGATAGATTAGTGATTTTACCAATTAATCTGTTAAAGGGTGTATAGAGATATTAATCCGGCCAAAAGTAGCCGATCTTTCAAATTCTCAAATGTGTGTCCTATACTGCGTTCATCGAGAGAACTACATGCTTCCAAACCTAAAATCGACGGTGCGGTCAGATCCCGCCTAATGTGCCGTCGCCCTCTTTAGGATAGCCACACACGTAACGATATATCGTAGCGGATTCAAACTGCACAGTTAAATCGAACCCCACTAGTGCCTCCACATGCCATCGATATCTACGTCGATCTTCAGTTCTCTACAAAAGCTCGCGCGTGAAACACGTCATCCCCCATTGAAGATGACGATGCTCTTGCGATTTTTGGCTTGAATGTGTGCATAAAAAAAAAAAAGTCACGTAGTGTGTAGTGTCTCTTAAAAAGGCCAGATTTTTCATGCAAACTTATTAAATGAGTTGAAATTCACTCCAAAGGATTGGAATAACTGTTTGAGGATGAACGAGGAGACATACTTAAACCTCCTGGCTTTAGTCACTTAGCTAATAAAGAAAAAGAACACTCTAATGAGAGAAGCAATAAGTTCTTATGAAAGATTGACTGCTACACTGAGATTTTTAGTAGCAACAGGTCGTTCCTCAACAACGATTTATCCAATAGAAAATGCAACTGCCACCGATTGACAGTGCAAACAAAATAATCTGCAACGATTTGCCATGCATGCGTTCGATAAATCTGCGCAGATCGGTTTGCACAGATAAATCGCTACGATATATCGTTACCTGTGTAGTTAGCATTACCCTCTCCGCGTTGCCGAACGTGCCTCGCACCAAGGCTACGCGCTCTATCAATCCCCACTACCTCCACCCGACCCACAGGCCGGTCAAAGCTGCGTGGCACTTTGTCGTTCTCTCGTTGAACGCAGCGTAGATGTAAATTATGCCTAGAACGGTACACTGGGTGTCGCACACCCAGGCCTTTTTTCCGTCACTTAGTTCTTTTAGCAGGTAGGTTCTTAAGGTATTTTCCGAGCACGTAAATTCAACTTAAGGTCTCCCCTCAAGCAGACAATTTTCGGTTTCGGCCGGTAATACGACGCTACGTCTTTAGTACGACGGACCAAGGTTTGCACTGAGTGAATCACATTCATGTATACCGTTTACGCGACTTTTCCAAGTGCATAATTTTTATCTCTCTTTAGACGTCGACGTGTGTTATTATGTTAATACAAGTGATTTTCGATGCTTTTTTGTGATTTAAACATTTAATTGCGAGGTGATTTGACAACATTCCCTTCCCACAAATTAAAATAAAATAAAAGAAAAACATGTATACTTTTACCACGTCCCTGCGTAACAGAATGGACTCGAAATAAAATCTCCGAAGTCACGAGATTTACTTACTGAAAAAAAAACTCTCCTTTGACGCTGTCGGATAGTTATTTATTTTTCATTATGGACCACGTAACTTTTTTTTCAAATCGTGGCACCGTATTTGTTTATAACGCCACCAGAAACAATGAAAAAGACCAGGAATTAGAAAAGGGGGGAATTTAACAACGACAAACTTGGCTTTTGCTAATACAATAGAGTCTTACATTAATCCTTTCAAATAATGATACTTTTAGGAGCGGACTGTGTCAAATTTTGTATCAAAAGTGTCAACGTTGCTCTTCAAAATGAGACCGAATAAATTTGCAATATATAAAAAATTACAGAGGTTGTGAAGTTTTTACGGAAATCGTACATTTTCAAAAAAACTCATTCAAGTGACACGATTATTTATAACAAATTGTTGCACAACCAGATATTGACTGTCTCTCTCGAATTCTTAGTTCTTCAAAGGGAATGCTGCGATGGATCCATGAAAAAAAAATCTCCATTGCAGCCTTACCACCGTTTCTTGAAGGTGGCTGGGTGGCAAGCACCCAGTCTACCGTTAGTGATCGGATGCGGAAGTCTACCCTTCTAAGGTCAAAATTGTTTGTAGATGGTATCATTTGTATGACTAAGCCTAAATTTCGAGTTGTAAGATTCTATTGATTGTTCCACGTTGATATTTAACCGGGTTAAGGCAAAACTCTTGAGAGTGGATGTGCCGTTTCGTGACTGCCGCAGTTTTCGGGTCATTCACCTGTTTGCAGCGTTGCCATACTGTTCGATACAGCTGGACAGGAGAGCCGGACGATACAATGAGCAGAATTTCAGTACGTTGCAAATAATTGCACTCCAATTAATTGTAAAAAATGTTAAATTTTCCAAAGAGTTTCTTTCATATACGGATTACTCACAAAAAGCCTAAAACATTTTGTCGAATGATTCCATCTTATTCCTGCTCATCGTATCTGAGAGTGAAACAACGTCCGATAAGAAGGCATTGGAAAATACTGCTAATTATAAGGGTCATCATTCTTCAACGGGCTAGTGGAACAAACTAAAATTTTGCATAGACGGTTAGAATAAATTTGCAACGCTATAGTCGTATTTGTCCCAAGGCCCATACATTCTGAAGCCACTTAATGGGGCATGAAACTTCATAGGCTCATTCTCAAGATAAAATTCACGAACATACAACCCTCGCTCGTTCAATAATCTACGACAACATCGTTGAGGAATAATTCGTTCCATTCGCTCACCCGCTTTTCACAAACCAACGGCGTATTCCAATGAATAATCAAGGAACAATGATCACTCTCCATTATTATTGGCCCGTTCGGCGATCCTTCGGCGCCGCAGAAGAACGCGATCAAGGTGTAACGACGTCGATTGTTTCCGCACCCGACGCCATCCGTGTAATTCAGATAAGGGCCGCCCTGGCTCCAGGTTAAATTCGTGTTACTCGTGCCCGTCGATGTTTTGTTTTTCACGATGCATCCACCTGTTGAAAGTCAAACATTCTCGATTATTATATCTTTCGGCGGTGCAATTCCAAATTGAATCGCGGAGAAAGAAAAATATACTACATGCGTCACTCGCCTGCGTTATTCGAGCAGGAAGCGTCAGATACCGAACCACACACTTGAAAATTGTACTCTATGCCATCAGTTGTGTTCCCCCGGAAATCCCTGTTCATCAGTTCGCGCAGATCGTATCTGCAAAAACTCGGGATACTGAGGCGACTGTTATGAGAGAGATGGCTTGGGTCTGCCAATGAATGAATGTACGTAATCTGTAGACATTTTGATATAGCCTTCGGCTCCTCGCGTACAGAAGTGGGATTCCGAAGAAATGAAAAATCTATATTTCTTTTTCCCCGAATATTATTTAACTCGTCTACCAATCTCAATCCCACACCTGTCGCTTCGTTACTGTTGGTTGTTTGCTTTTTCAGTGTGGGTTTCTTCGTTTTCGCAATTTCGTTAACACGAAGTAGCAAGCCAAAATGAATACATTTTTGGCATTTTGTTTGAGATGAAACAGGTCGAAAGTCAATAGGCGATTTCGTTGACTCATCTCTCCAATTGTCTACAAATGTCTGATGATATTCATTCATTGGAAGCAAGGTATCCCGAAGGGAAAGTGACGGAAGAAGAGTTACGAACTCGATATTGCTGAGAGGATTGGTGACTTTGCATGTTCCGGCGGTTGCGAGACTCTGGTTCTTTAATGATTCGATGCTGCAAGCGGCGACCGTGTTCCAAGCGATTCTGTGGCGACACTCTTTGGCTCCTCCCATGTAGACAGGCAGAGTGTTCTATTACAAACATAACGCGAACACAGTTAAACCCAATTACACCCGAATCGGTCAATTATTTTCCGATGCCCTAACTAAACTCACGGTCGCGTGATAATCGCAGGAGAATGTTATTACGGTTTCCACGTGAGGCGTATTGGTTTCTAGGCTAGAGCACATTTCACCCATAGCGTACGTCAGGCTGAGTTCTTTGGTTTTATCATCGAAAGTCGGTGGCGCACTGACATCTCCTATATTTCTATATCTGCCATTGGAGGAGCAGAAAAAGTGAAATACAATCAAACGCAGGTTTTCGGGACCAGCTGAATCTCAGTTTCCCTGGTGCTTTTGAGCAAATGCCCTACACGGTACGTGTAGGATGAAACGAGCGGCGGTGAGGAATACTCTGGGAAGGATCTCTGAGGAGCTGGCAATAGTGAAGTATCAAGAGTGTGGAAAAACCGAAGAGAATGGGATCGTAGAGGCTCGAAAGGGCATGCGAAGAAACATTGGAATTGAAAAAAAATTAATTTCATTTTTTATACTTTTTGAAACTATCGATAGAGTTGCAAAAAAATTACCGTTAAACTCTAGAGTTCATGCATCATTTTTTGTCCTAAGCCATGACGGCCGAACATCTGTCACGACCATTTTTTTTCAACAAAATCACTTGTATCAGCGGTAAAGAGCAAATTCAATTTTACCAAAGTTTAATTCACCGAAAATTCACCGAAAAACTAAAATGCGACGTCATTTTTCGGCTTACGGAACAACCTGAAAATCTTGAGTGGATTTTTCATCTCGTTCCTGAATGCTAGGATTGAATGTAGAAAAATATAAACATTGAATATAATGAAGATTCGTTGAAAACGAGAGAACTTGAATTTGCATACATTGTGGCTTGGGACACGAAATATACGGACAATAGCAACACTCTAGCACGGTCTCCAAGGAACTGGAATGAATCGCCTGATAATTTTATCCCGAAGAAGAAAGGGTTTAGCCCTTACTTGTATTGCTGATCGTTACCGGCCTCCCTCAAGCAGGAACCGGAGGATTGGGCACACTTGATGTCATGGTCGTACACGACAGAATGGCAGACGTTTAGAATGATGACGGATTGCGAGGTGCCATTCACCGGTATAACGTAATTTTCGGATCGCAGCATCAAAGGACTTAGATCGTAGTGTTCACCATTGTTCCCAACAGCTGTACAGTTTATCGTATTTTCCGGACCACAAGCTGCCTTCGTCTCCCACACAATGTAATACGCACAGTCGTCCTGATTCTGATTTTCAAAAAATGTATTTCTTAAACGATTATTGATACGACGAATAGTCCGCCAGGAGCATGCGTCGAACGTAACAGCCGCTGAGTCGCAATAGTGCCGAACACTTCAAAGGCGTTAAACGAGAGTCGAGATGGAGGGGAAATTCATACTCGGCAAACAGCCCGGTTCAGTGTGCTTGAAACGTCCCACTGCATGCATCGGACATGACAGACCAAATCGTTAGTTCTACAATCGTTGCTTTCTATCGAGTGGATTCACAATTTTATTTTTCACTGCAACTTTTAACTGTACATTTGTACGCTATCTAGGGAATTCTTACAATCCTCGGTTTTCACATAATTACTTTTTTCTCATAATATGTGAACGAAAAAATGATCTACCCTTCCAACATTGGAGTCTGTTTTGTCCTGTATGTCCTTTCGTCCTGTGTACTTTATATTTCCTGGATATTGCCTAAATATCCTAAATTGTCCTCCTTCCTTATCTTACAGAATACTTACTATATAGAATTGGAGTATCCACCTGGACGTTTTTCTTATTAAGATAAAATCAAACTGGTATGACGAATACGAGGTTGATACGATATCTATAACTTTTGGAAATTGTGTCGGTCTGTTTGAGCGAAGTTGGCATAAAAAGAGCTGAAGCTGTTTTCTGAACTTGGTTTGTAAGGATAAACACTTCCAGAATTTCCCTGCGCTTGTTTCATCTCGATCCATCTAGTAGAATCTGAGATGGTGTAATGTTTCCTTTAAATTGAAGTCAACATCTGAGAGTATGGGTCTCAGGGGTGAGGGCGGCGAGACCCGGGGACTGTTGCGAGCCAAAACATAAACATTGCGATTTGGAACAAAGAGCGAAAGCGCTGGAGGGCCAGAGACCAAGCGTCAAGATGCGGAGAACATCGGCACTTGCTAGAGAACGCATCGTAAAAATCTCGGACCTTTCGATCGAACATTAGGTGTTGGCGTGGCCGCCGACACAGTCTTAAGTAGCTGCGTATTGATGCGTATTAAATGCGTCTTTGGAAGAAATGTGACACGGTAATTTTATTCATTTTTAATAAAACCAACAAACTTCTGTGAAGCGGTATATCATCGACCGTTCCATAAGGAAACATTTATCCTTCCTACAAAAAAGACAGCGCTATGCATCAGCATTTCTAACGTCTATTACAACCCGAGACCTTGCAATATTCCTTTTGAAAGATGAGTGGCGCGATAATGATGACTTTCTAGTAAACACTCAATGTGGAACCGTTTCATTAGCTTTTATCGGTATCCTTGTCAGCGTTTCAGGTTTTTTTATTTTGACAATGTGATTCTGAGTATGTTTTAAACAGTATATAAAACGGGATTTTCAAAACTATCTTGAAAATATGTTTTTTTTTCTTTCAATACATAGAAATCGTGTTTTTCATAATAGGTTTGGTATGACCCTAAAATAAATTCCTGATACACGCACGACCCACATTTCCGATTCTTAGGATTTTACAATGATAGTTTTAATTGCGACTGGTCACTGCGCGACCTCAATATAGAACGCCTCTTCGTGGTCCATTCCTAGGCGCCTCACCTAGGACCCTCTTAGGCCTCTGTCCCTTGCCTTATCCCATAGCTCCGGAATAAACAGCCCTGGCCTTGATGGCCCACTCGAGAGTCATGCAACCCGATATCCGACTGATTGTGAGTCCCGTTGACGCGTAAACAAACGCAACGAAAAACTTTTTCCACATGCGCAAACGCAGCCGTCACCAAAAGGTAGCGAATACTTAGTTATATACTAGCTAACCTAATATTTATTTCCATATATATATATATATATACACACTGACACAAAAAATTAAAGCAGCAAGAAAAGTTGACCATTTTTTCGTGTTTTTCGGAAGGCTGTAACTTCGTAAAAAGTGGTCGTACAAAAGAAAGAGAACGCATTTTGAAGCTTGAAGTTTCTAGTTTTCAGTTCGGACAATGATTTTTTTTTTTGAGAATCACTGATTGCGCGGTCGGAAGAAATATCACGGCAAAAAAAAATTTTGCAAATTTTTACGTTTTTTGAAGTTCTGCACGGGTTTCGGAGATTTTTTTCGGAATTAACCAATATCAAGGTCATTGAGCCCATTCAATTCACTTCCATTTGCTTTTTTAAAATCTCCGTACGACCATTTTTTGCCGAGATATCGGCCTTTGAATGAAAAAACGTCCTTTTGTCTTCCGTCATCGATATCTCAGGAACTAATGGTCGTACGGGAATTCGACCGGCAGTTTTGGATACGTGAATACATACTCTACAAGCTCTGATTATTATTGTAGTGAAGAAAAAAAATTATTTTTGCCATCAGTTTTAAAAAAGTACAAAAAAACGATGTTTTCTTGGGTTTTATAAAATCCACCGCTACTTTGCAGATATTGCGATAAACACCAATGTTTATGGACGGTCATTCAGCTCAATATGTCCCCAAGAGCCATGCAAAATTCCAAATTGATCCCTTCATCGGTCTTTCTTGCCCGATTGACCAAAATTTGAAAAAAAATTAAACGAGCAAGTTTCCTCCTTCTCAGACATCATTTCATGATTCTTACGGATGTTGAGTCCCTATGAAACATGTTAATGTTAATTGTTCAATACACAGCTTCTTAATCGTCATGAAATTTTTACACGACCTCCTGAATACTTCATGTAAAAACATACCAAATTTACCGGATTCTATCATCATTACTTCAGCCTCCTTAGGGGTTAAAATAAAAAATGATTAAAAAATTCGGAAAATTTGGTATGTTTTTGTATAAAGTTGTTAAGAGGTCGTGTTAAAATTTCACGACGATTAGGAAGCTCGTTATTAAAAAATTAACATTTTGTCAAAAACAATTTTTAAAATAAATAAAAAAAAATGTATCAATAAACTTCGTTTTGTTTCCGTTGCTTTCAGTATAGCTTTCAGTTGCTTTCAGTATGTAGATATTACAAAATAGAGAGGTCAAAAAAAACTTATTGCAAAGTTACATCAGTTTCCATAAGACAACATTTATTTTGTGAATGTTAATTGTTCAATAACGAGCTTCCTAAGTGTCGTGAAATTTTTACATCACCTCTGAAATACTTCATACAAAAACATACCAAATTCTCAGAATTTTCTTATCATTTGCGATTTGGGACTCAACATCCTTAAGAGGAAAAAAAAACTTTTCATTACTTTTCGTACAATTGGGTATTGAGTGCGCATTAAATGGTGGAATGTGTATACCAGTGTATACCAGTGTATTCTATTATTCTATCATTCCTTAGTTTCGAATTTCTCCTTAGAGATGTTAATTAAAATTTACGTTTTTTTTTCTAATGATACTGACGACTCCTCTTAACAATCTGAATAAAATTACAACCATGCTAAATCGGGCGTGAAACATTATCAAATTGGTGCTACGAATTAACCGGAGTGCCGTCCTAGATTAATTATTTTTCTTTGTAAAAACATTTGAATCCAAACCGGAACAGCTATGACTGCTATCCGAAATTTGCGCTTTCCTACAACAGGTCGTTGCAGAAAGGCTTCAACCTTTTAAGGACAGGGCTGGTCGATACATCAACCAGCAGTTAGGCTTGGGACTCCAATTGAGAAATTCATCGATTTTATTGATATCTTTCATGTAAAAAAATAAAGTCGATTTTAATGGAAATTTCCCCATCCTTAAAAGGTTAAAGGCTTTTTTTGTATTCTACGAAGACATGGGAGACAAATTCTGAAAGTCACTGTAGTCAATGAAAAATGTGACAAAATTCTAGAGGCATCACAGGACTGCCCATTCGGCCTAGAGCAACCCATACGTTTTATATTTCTCCTTCATCGCCCCACGAGAAAGAAGTTAAGAAGGACTAGCAGAAAAAAAAACCCCACGTCGCTATTCTGTAGCGCTTGCTTGTATTGGTCATACTCGTGAATACAATACCAAGAAACGACATGTTTTTTTTTACTCCGTGCTTCTTGGACTTGAACGTGCCTAATCTCCGCTTGGTACGCATAATACCCAGAATGCTAAACAGAAACAACAAATGGGTGTAGACGACTGTCTGACTATTATTTTTATTTTACCGTTACCATGTTTCCCCAGCAACTATATTTGTCCTCTTAAAAACCAAAGTACTTCGCACATTGGCAAGGAACGTATGAAAATCTAGAAAAAAAGTGTTTGTACATATCTGTAGGCAGCACAAGTGGTAACGTTAGCCCAGAAGGTCAAAAAATGTAGCTTTGAATAATATTTAAGGTTCGTATAGATAAAAAGTGCATTTAGTCGAAAGTCGAAAAGTTGCTGATTCAACTTATTATTATTACTGTCAAACTGAAAATAATGAGACGCAATACTCCAGAAGCATACCGAAACAACGTTATTGAAACTGGCTTGCATTGGAAGTTGAACAAGTTTTATCCAATTAATTACAAACTTTTACAGCATACGCTGAATTAAAATGTCCACAGATATTGGCATAAGTCGAATCGTTAAAAACTCCTCTTGTTGCAAACAATTTGTGATGTTTTATATTTCGCAAATTATTATTATTTTTTTCAAATGTGTGCTGCTTCTATGCAGAACAGTGTTTTAAAAAACCACTGCACATCTAACTGACCATCGGCATGCAGGTTATGAAATTTTTGGTTTTTTCACGTGTCCAAGGTCAACTTGTGCGGCACTTAGAATACCAGCCATGGAGCATCTGCTATAAAGAACACCAACGCTTGCCAGGCTCTCCATACTACGGAAATAGGATGTTTCGAAATAGCTTCGTCCGCTCTAAGACATGTCATCTGATTCTTTAAACAGAATTCTGATTTATGTCCTTTACACGAAGAAATATAATAAATACTTGCATTTTATCACCTGCAGAGTAGCGTTACCCTTCACTTTATTGTCCCAGTTTAACAATATTCTTCCGACCAAATTCTTTTCCTCACAAATGAGGGATCACTGCCACTATACCATAAGAAAAGTGACACATATAGGCTCCCATGAAAAAACAGATAATAGTAACGCTGCAACTCACGTGCGGAATCATGGACAGCTGTGATTCGTGAACGTTTTCATTGCTGCATTTCATGATCACATGCACAGTATACTTTTCGTCATTGCCGCAAGTGTCCCCTGTGAAGACGAATTCCAGTTTGCCATCTTTCGGGACAACAGGATCAACGCCTTGCATACCTGCAATCGCACCAAGGACCGCCCCGGCGTATTAAAGCCACTGTCTGAGAATTCTCGCCGCTCATCATTGCGCCTCGACTTTTTATCACCTATGCCAATTTCTTGGTTGTTCTTGGTGAGACACACACGGTAGCCAATGGCGCTGTCGCATTCTTTACGCAAAGGGCCGCACAATTGTAGCCTGACACTATGACCGGATTTCTCATCTTCGACAACGCGATCGTCGCCTGACAGGCTGCTAAAGTCAAAGTGCATCCCGGAATCCTCATCTCTAACATCGCAGTAAGAATGCTTGATAGACGGAGCACTCTGCCAGAGAAGTGGAACAGAAATATGTATTAGCTGGAACTTCTTTTTATTCCCCAGGAATCGATGATGATTTTTTTGTACGAGCAAATAAAGATCAATAAAAAATTGTCAATGAAGGCTATCAACACAGACGAACAACGCTTTGCTTGACCGCACAATAAATATTGACCCTGGTGCATTGTTCGTTTTTTGAAATGTAGCGCAATTACTGACGAGATTGTTATACACTTGCTTGTAAAAAGGATTTTTCAATGACAAATGACAAATGGAAACTGAACACACGACATCAGTCGAGAAGCTTTAAGAAACACGAGATGTGTATAGACCACAAACACAGTTTACGCGCGTGTTTGTGTGTGTGGTGTGTGTGTGTGCGCGCGCGTGTGTGTGTGTGTGTATGTGTGTGTGTGGCGCGACCGTTTGTGTGCGTGGTGCGTGCAAAAGAATCGTACCAGTATTCGAGATGTATAGCACGTCACCGTTATGAATAACAAAATTTCCACTAGTTGTTGCATTTTCGATTATTTTTCCAATTACGTCTTCGTTATTTCCTTAATCGTGAATTTCTCGTTCCAACACATAATATCGCATGTTAGAATTCATTCGTGGTGTTCGACCCACCGGTAGAGACTGTTAGTCAACCTCCTCATTCCCATACGTAGCGGAACCAAAGAACAGATATTACATGGAACGATAGGTCCCGTGTTAATATTTGGTAGAAAGATTGTGTTAGTATTTCCGCCGGTAGACTGCGCGGCGATGTATCGGTGTGCCACACACAATGTGAATGAGGTTCAAGGCACGCCTCTCGCGGTTGTCTCTCTCTAGCTTATGTCTATCGGGCTATAGTGCTGTCTGGCTTGTATCAATGCCCGACACCAACCAAGCATTGGACGGTGTGTTGGGAGGCAACGCATCATTTTAAGTCACGTTGAGATATTCCTTTCGTGGACGGCCGTATTTTGTGGGGGGCACAAGAAGGGCCCTTCCGAATCAGTGGTAAATTATAGTGGCGCTTAGTAAAAGTAAGTCACAATCAATTATTGTACCAAACAATAAAATGGAATTAAAAAATTGAGCAAAATTTTGTAGATCCAGACATTTTTGCGTGTTTCCTGAAAAAAGGTCGCGGATATGAAATTTTATCTTTAATATTTTCTTTAAGCTTTCGGGCCCCCTGCTTGTATTGTCGTTAGGTAATCTTAAAGGAGACTTTGTCCTTGAAATATTCAAAAAATCAATTTTTTTTTATTACGGATTCTTAATCGACATGTAAGTAGAAATAAATCTGTCGAAGCGTTTCCCGGATTTCGAACGTTTACGATATTTTAAACGCGTTTGAAGTTGACACCGTCAGCGCGCTCTGACCGTCTCAACGGAGCGCCCGGCTAGCTGGGTTCCTGCAGATCTCAGCGCGTCTGGCGCAGGTATACAGAGCCTGTTATGCTTAGAAACCTTTGAATAGGGTCCCTACTTTCTCCTTTATCGATTTTGCAACGGTTATTTCAGTCTGGCTTCGGCATTGAAAGCGAAAACATCGTAGCGTCTGCGTTTTTTGTTTTTCGTTATTTTCAAGTAATTTATCGAAAATTGGTGCGCAATATGCCTCGAAAGGGTACAAAAGATCATCCGAAACAGTACGGGCGCAAAAGATCGCATCCGCAACCCCCTAATCGCTGGGAATTTGAAAAGAGCAAGTCGTTCACAAGCACGTCAGCGCAGAAAATTTTACAAAGTGGCAAATTGTGAAGTTATGAACTAAGTGTTGATTCAGTGTACTGCTTTTTGAACTTCGTATTAGTTTTTAACTTTTTATCCGATAACGTTTTGTGTAAGGAGTGCAACGGACGAATTGCTTTTTCCGTGCGTGATCGACGAGGCATCGGTTTTAAACTGAATTTAAAATGCGAGTGCGGGGAAAAAAGTGTTACTTTGTGTCCACTTATCGGTAAAGCTTATGAAATAAATCGCCGAATCGTGTTTGTTTTCCGTTTATTAGGCCTCGGAATAAACGGTTTGAGCAGGTTTTGTGGCATAATGGACATTTGCAGCGGGATGACGACCACAATATATTACGCTTGTGTAGAAAATATACGAATCGCGATGAAATCGGTTTACGACCTGGTTCTGAAGAAAACTGTAGCAGAGGAGAAGAAAGAAAACGTTTCTCGAGGACTACAGGAAAATCACTTCATCGTTTCAGGAGATGGCACGTGGAAGAAGGGAGGGTTTTCATCTCTCATTGGCGTGACTAGTCTCATTGGATACCACACCAAAAAAGTTGTCGACGCCATGGTCAAATCGAAGTTTTGCCAATCTTGCAGCTTTTGGGAGAAAAAAAAAGATGAAGATCCTGCTGGTTACGATGAATGGAAGGAAACACACGTGGAAACTTGCACCGCAAACCACGTCGGTTCCGCAGGAAATATGGAAACCGACGGAATCACCGAAATGTTTCTCCGATCGGTAGAACTGCACGCAGTCAAATACCTCACTTACGTCGGGTATGGTGACAGCCAAACGTTTAAGGGATTGCTTGAAGCCAATCCCTATGATGATGTTACTGTTAAAAAAAAAAGACTTGTCGTCGGACGATTTGCTCGAAAGATGTTTGGGTGCTCATACTCAAAACAGTAATGAGTCACTTAATACTATGATTTGGATGCGTGCGCCCAAACATCTTCATTCCGGCGCAGATGTGGTCAATATTGCCACGGAATTAGCAGTGATTATCTTCAACGAAGGTGAGGAATCATTGTTAATTGAGATGGATCTCATGGGTGTCCGGATTGGCACATTCGCCGAGAGCTGGGTCCATTTACGGGACAAAGCAAGGATCGAGCGCGCGGAGAGGCAGGTGACCGACGCAGCAAAAAAGGCCCGGATTGAGCAGCGGGAGATGTTAGCGGCTCAACATGAGCAGCTAGAAGAAGAGGAGGGATGCCTCTATGGACCAGGCATTGCCGATTAGCGGTAACTATAAACACATTTGTGTAAACACATTACAAAACTTTAAGCGCGTTTTTCTCGAAAACACCTTTTTAAAAATTGCTGACATTCTCCTGACCGCTGTAATTAACATATCGATCTGAAATTTCAAGAGCATACTCAGTAAATATGTCTTCACGGAATGACGGATCGTTTTTTCGATAGATACATTTTTGCATTTATTATTTATCTGTTTATGCGAAAAGAAACGCGAAAATTCGATTTTTTTTAATTGCCGCCATTTTCCGAAATTTGTACTAAACGAAAAACCCATCCGTCATTCCATGACCAAAGGGTCACAGATTGATAATATTCTTTGAATTTGTGTTTCAGATCAACAAAGAGGGGGCAGTGATGTCAGCCGTTTACCTCCCGCGATTTGAGGACCTGTTTTCGCGGAGCTGCAACGGCCGGCATTTTGGTTTTTTTTTCAAAAAAAATTTTTTTTAACTTTCTGTATATCATGAATAAAAGCAAGAAAAAAACCGCACTCAAAAGGCTTTACTCGTTTCCTTTAAAAAAATCAAATGTAAACACCTGAAATATAGCACTCCAAGGACAAAGTCTCTCTTAAGATTTTTTACACGCGTGAGCAGTTTATACCAGGCATCGAGAGTTTTTTAGTGTATAAACTAATAGATAGAAATGTGGCCACCGTGCAATCTCCATAAAGCGCCGTATAAATAAGACGATTTGCAGAGTTGCAATTTTTCGTTAAAAATTCGATAACTTGGCTTAAAATTTTACCAACATACTGGGATTTATTTTTTCTTTTTTATAGACGAACATCAGTTAATTGTAAAATATTCAGGTTCGTGAAAAGAATACCTTCAGACGGGATATACATTTACAACGATAAAAATATTAATTCCTATTTTTGAAGATAAAATTGAAAAAAAAGGAAAATGCTTTTTTTAAATATTGTGCGACAAAAAATGGCCGAGGTATTTACGAGTAAAGTACAACGATGCGTGAACTATGCCACAGTAGTTTTGGCGTCCAAGCGATTTCAACTTTCCATTTGAACCGAGATGTGAACTTTCAATTTTTTTTTTTTCGAAATTTAAGTTTTGAACGTTATGCGATCGCCCAAAAAAAGTATTAAATAATAAATAAACATGGTAAACATCGTTATCCATTGTTGACTCGAACGGACGAGATCTTTAGATCTTTACATCTTCCGAGTTACCAATGGACAATATTTTCTACCATTTTTTATTTATTAATTAATACTTTATTCGGGCGACTGGATAAGCTTCAAATTTCAAATTTCAACATTCGAAGTTGAAAGTTTTAACTTTGCATTTCAATTCGCATTTAATCAACCGAGGCCAAAAATCAAAGGATATTGCATCCACGGCGACTCGAACCAGCGCCCACTTTCGTTTGGACGCCGAAACTACTGTGCCATCGTTTACTCGCCATTGCAATTTACTCGTGAATATATCAGCCAATTTTTGTCGTACGACATTTATAAGCGTTTTGCTTGGAACGAGACACCGTGTATGCTTACGAATGGAAAACTAGTATTTAAGATCCACCCTGTATACGTAGAATTTTTTCCGAACGTTTCAAAGCGAAACTCGAGAAACTTCAAACGTTACAGCCTGTGAACGCTGTGCCTCACCGCTCGGTTCGACGTGGGCATAACCTTCAAACCCATTTTTTTCCATAACTGTATTTTCGAAATTGGCGTGCAGGATTACTAAATAAGTCTTCAGCCGATTGAGTTGAAACTTGGTAGAAATGTGGTTAATATAAACCTTCTACTTGACGAGAATCGTTTTTGATAAATTAGAAGAAAAAAAACGACTTTCTTAACCAAATTTGACACAATTTTTGCGTGAAACGTTGTTTTTTGTAAATACGTGCATTCTCTTAAATATGCATTTTCTTCATTTCAATTATTGTTAAATAGAGACTATACATGTTCTAACTGAAAAATTGTATTATGTTGATTATATTTTTTTAACACAGAAGAAATGCTTTTTTTCACTTCGAAACCCTCGTAACCCGTTTAAAAAAATGTTTTTGTCTATATATTGAGGTGTCGTCGTTGTTTGGAAAACGATGGAAGCTCTACTTGGACTCGTCTTATTGTTAGGAACATTTTTGCATTGATTATAGGCACATCTGCTAGTTGATGGCATTGTTAACAATGTGGCAACTGACACACAATTTTAAACAGCTAATTTTTCGTGGGCAAAGAGTCTAACAGAATAGCACGAAATACACGAATACACGATTAATTAACTAGTTAAATTGATATTCAGTATTAACAATCGCGAATACGTCCGAGGCCTTTAAAATCTCTGACAGATGTAAGCAAAGTAACGACAGAATTCTGTCCCGCGTAGCACGTTCCTTGGAAGCAATCGCTGAGAGCATGCTAGAAAGAGATGGAAAGGAGGGAGAGAGTGAGAGCGAAAACAGATCGATTTAAAGCCGGGGCTCCGTCGCACAAAGAGCCCGTGCCTTAGACCGCTCGACCGTTGCTGCGGTAATTATTGGAATCTGCAAGAGAGCGAGCGAGACGCGACATCACCTCACCGTTGTTGGCTCTAGCACACGAAGAGGTGTACCTGGGTGGAGTCAAGCACGCTTGCGTATGTGTTCGTGCACATCGACACAGGCAGCGCTTAAGGTGGCTGGGGGGATAACTACAAAATCCCGCCAAGAAATTTGGCCAAATCGCCCCATAAGACCTATCGTTCCATGTAATATCTGGGATACAGCTCGATACGCGCGTGAGCAGACTTGTGCTTTGTTTACGAAAGACGGTAGAAAAAAGTATAGTTCGTACGGTTTTCGCGTCGATATTCTCAAGGACATAGCAAGTATAGCAAGCTCTGTAGGCGTACGCATATATTTTTCACGTTTGCGTTTTTATTTAATGAATAATAGGATTATAGGAGGAAGGTATGGGTGTAGACTTTTCTCCGACCGCATTGTTTCATTCAACTTGTGGCAGATGAATTTTATGTTGAGATCGGGAGATATCGAAGCTGGTGAAATATAATTTTTCAAGTCATGATCATTTTGGACAATTCGTAAGTTCGCAATGAAAATTCTTCATGAAGTTTTATTTTAGCGTCATTGATCGAATAACCGAAATAATGTAAATGGGTGAGAACGTGCTTTTTCTAAAGGGATTGAAAAAGCACCGATTGAAACAAATATCCCCGCGGACGTCGTCAAAAAAGAAAGTGTTCATTTATCTCAAGCAAACATAGTTTCAAAATATGTACATAGAGTATGAGGCGGAAAGAGGTCCTGAGAATAATTCGTAACACGTTGGGTAGACACCCTACCAATATTTATTTAAACTATCCAAAAATAATAATAAAATTGGTATAAAAAATGTTCTCGTGAGATAAGCGTCTTTTGCTGACCCGCGCACGCTACAGCTCTAGCGGAAGTAGTCTTTATTAAGGCTAGGTTATCGGTGCGAGGCGCTAGTAGCTGTTTACGCCGTTTGCGCTGCTTCAAGGTTCCGTCGTCGCTTGCGGTTGCGGCTTGTGCCGGAACCGCTACAAGGATTACATGGAATGGCAAATTCATCGATTGGCTCGTTATGTTTGAAAACACGAAAAGATCGTATCGTTGAAGACCACCAATGAGAGACACACTTTTGGCGTCTTTCCGGTAAACAGCTTCTAGGGCTCGCCGCCTTGCAACTAGTGGCGCCCACATCACTTCCGGTTCGGTTGCCATATTGCTTGATCAGTATTTTTTTTCAACGTCGTATTCTCGCGATCCTTAGTCGCTTGGTGTGCGCGTCGATCCGGAATTACATATTTTGCGTTGCATAAAAAAAATCCTGCCGGCGCTCCCATATATCCATATACATTTCGGACTTTGCGTCACGATCCTCCTTGCAATAAATATCCGTAAGTATTACTCCCGAATAATCGTCCTCCGTTCGATGGCCGGAGAAAGTCAGGCTTCGTTAGCGTAAGAATGAAAGCGTCGGACGAATACTGATGCGAAAGTCAAATTTCCGTTTGCACGTTTTTTAACACACTTCATACGAAGTTTAGTTGAATTTTTTGTTAATCTAGCTTAATCACATTGGGAAAACGAGAGCTTGGACAGCGCATGTTTTTCGTTGCATAACATTTTCACGATGCCGATCCGTTGCTATTGTAATGCCGTTTCTTGCTATGGCGTGCTAACCTCTTCCTTCGCCTTAACGTGGCCGCTCGGCAGTAGCGTGACTACGAAATACCCATCGTGGTTTACATATTGTATCGCATACACATGGCTGTTATTACTGTTGGCATTATGCTTTGTATGAAAATATTAAGATCGAATTATGAAAAGCAACAATGCAAGTATGTATTGTTCGATCTGAAGATCATGCGTTAAGGCGTTAGGCCACAACAACGGGAAAATCATGTGCGAATTTAACAATTTTTTTTCGTATGAAAAAGTGCTTTATTCATAAAATTAATTACGCATCTATTTAGTATGACTATCAAGCTGTTAGAAAAAAAATATATATATATATTTTTTTTCGATGTACAAAATGGCCGACTATTTTCTTTTCTTTTGTTCCAATTTGCGTGACAAATAACTTCAACAATTTTCACTCGATGTACTTCAAATTTAAACGTTATGTTCCTAATTGCATTTCGCAGAGAAGTACATACGGAATTGCTGATTAATCGAAAACTTCATTTTATGAGCAGTTTTATACGAAATTTTTCACTGAAAACTCATATCTTAAGTTCAAATACCTACAACTTTTGAATAAAAGAATTTTTTTTTCATTCCGTATGTTCTTCTCTAGGTATTCTAATGTAGATTGGCAAGAATTTTTGTTTTTTGTTCTAGGTAAAAAATTTTGGATGCTAAATGTCACGGCGTGGAGCGCCTGAAAAAGAAGATAAAATAAAATATTAGTAGTCGGCCATTTTGTACATCGAAAAAAAAAATATATTTTTTCTAACAGCTTGGTATTCATACTAAATAGATGTGTAATTAATTTTATGAGAAAATCAATTTTTCATACGAAAATAATTGTTAAATTCGCACATGATTTTATCCCCATTACTATGGCCTAACACCTTAAAGGTATTGTCGAAAGCGTTTTGTCCCAAATCTTATAAATTAAATGGTGTTTTTTTTTCTTGAAAATATTTGTTGTTTCGTCCATCACTTCTTGGATAACCAAGCGTACTATGAGTACGGCATACTAAGATTGTGTCCTACGGCATATACATACGGTACCAGCACTGTACCGCTACACGTTGGAATCGTAGTATTACTTGTGAAATACTAGTACACCGTACGAGTGTAACACAGTATCAGTACTGTACACCTACCGTACTAGCACGGTGACAATATAGCTTACTGATACTATACCGGTACTGTATGCGCATATGTGGTAGATATGGTGCACTACACCAGAGCAGTGCCGTGGGTACCTGGTTATTTTTTAGATCGAAAATCAATTTTCCTTCTACAATTTGCCATTTTGTTCCAATAGTAATGTCTAATATTTTAAAAAAGTATCTGGTCAGACGAAAGTTTGATTATTATACTAAAAGTACAATTTTGTATGTTTTATTTTCTTCTACCCTAATTATCAGAACCTCCATCAATCGGTATATGTTGCAATAGCCGCACATTGTTAAAAGAGTTCCGTGCTAAGATTCGAATGCTTGCAGACAATTGAAATTTCTATCACCTAGAGATTAATTCGTAATGTATTATTATACATTACAAATAGTACAACATAGTTTCCTTGAGTTGACCTTTCACTCATTCAGCAACAATACACATAACACCTCGTAAACGCTATTCACAAAGCTGTATGGGTCGGAATAATACTTTGATTGAGTAGTGTTGGATATGTTGTGTCAAAAAATTAAGCATTTGCTCTACTTAGATCATTAATAATACTCGAGAGAATATGTGAATTTTGAGCTTGAACGGTTTGCTTTTGGACATTGACGAAACTTGTACGTCAAACGTGGGAACGCAGTGTTAATTGCAACTCTACCAAATGAGCCACTTACAGTCGAGCATTAACGGGCGGGTATTTCGCAATTGCCGAGTGTTCAAAACGTACCCAGTATTGCAGCATTTGAACTTTATAATAAAGTATATAAATTCGCAGACATGACATTTTTCATGTTCAATCGACTATCGAATCAAAAACTCTTTATAAAGTGTTGAGCGTTTTTTACCATGTAAATAACCTGAAGCTGACAGTGCTTTAGTGATGGACGGGCATGCTAATGGCAGAATCGTCTGCTATTGACAAGTTTATCGGTTATTTTTTCTCGAATAAAATTGCAACGTATTTAGGTTTCATTGCACAAACGATTACTATTAACATTACTTCGGGGTTAGAAACCCTTTTTTATAATATGAGTTGAATATTGCCCAATAATCATTGATCTTTACATGAAATTGTATTCGCAAAAAGTTGGCGGCTTGCCGAAAACTCGTATTTTCATCCTCACTTTCGTGACCAAAGAACGGTATCGAAACTCCTTAAAGTGTTCTAGTGTACCGTCACGAAAAGTAGAAGACGGGAAAATCTGCTTTCAGCCTTCCGAACCAGAGTGTGGCTCGCTAGGGCTAAGGATCTGGGCTATAAAACTATGCAATTAACGAAAATCGTATTTTCGAAACTTTAAACTTATATAGACTCCTTACGAAACACTTTAATACGCCATACTTCTTTCAGTCCCCAAGAAGAAAGCATGTCGAACAACGGTGGCGGTGATCACGAGGACGAGGGTTTCGTTGTGAAAGTGAGAGGTCTACCCTGGTCCACCACAGTAGACGAGATCCTCAAGTTCTTCAGCGACTGCAGCATCTGTCACGGCAAGGCTGGTATACACATGACCATGTCACGGGAGGGTCGGCCCAGTGGTGAAGCCTACATAGAAATGGAGTCTGAAGCGGACATCGAAAAAGCTTGCAAGAAGGACAGGGATCACATGGGTCACAGATACATAGAAGGTGTTTGTTCAACTGTTTACGTACAATATAATTGACACTTATGTATAGTTACTTGCCTAACACTGCACTGTTCAGATAGACGTCGGATGTGCCAAACATAAACGACTTGCATAAAGCTTGAGAACCCTATTTGCGGATGTTTAGGGTGACAAGTCCTAATATCAAAATCCCTAATTGTTATAATTTTACAGACGGATGTATTTTTACTGAGTTTCATTTGAATTATTATTGGAAACTCAGTAAAGGTGTATTCCTCTTGATAGTCTATGTGCAAGCCAGTGCTTGGCTGAGCAGTCACCCGTCAAGTCCAGTTCAATGCTGCTTCAAATGGGAGCTCATTGAAGCTGCACATCGAACGTGCCTCCACTACTTTCGGAGCTATCATCATTATTATTATTGTTGTTGTTCGTGTTAAAAAGAATATTTGATTATTATTTTAATAAGTGCCGAAAATAATATTCCAAACGATATATTATGTGTTATAATTTGGTAAATATTTTTAAACAGTTTTCAAAGCGAAGAGGGGTGAAATGGAGTGGGTGGTCAAGAGGAGCGGCCTCAATCTCGAGAACGCGATGGACGACGGCTGCGTAAGATTGCGAGGTTTACCCTTTGGCTGTTCGAAAGAAGAAATAGCTCAATTCTTCTCAGGTACACATTCTTCAGAACATGTCGCACGACCACTTTTGTCGTTACTTTCGTCATGGAAAACAAAAAAAAATTTCTTCAACTGGACTCATGAGATTTGAAGTTTGTTTGGAAAAAATAGACGAGCGGACATTTGGAATATCGCTTTAACTCAATTAGTTATTTTGAAGCAGTAAAATATTTGTCACGCAGAAATAAACCAAGTGCATGAGTTTGACTCCGCTCGGTCCGTTTAAAAGACTGAATCTTCACGCTACAATAACAGTTGTTCGTGAGCATTGGAGACCTCACGGTCATAATGCTAGAACACCGATTCGAGGAATGATCTGCCACGTATTCATGAAAATTCTTGAGACGCTCGATGGGTTCTTATGTTTCGTTGTTCTTTTTTTTTCGTTCAGAATATTAAGCCTAAACAAAACAGATTATCGAAACATAATGATTATAATGATGGGTAATTACGCTACAATATCGTTGTTTGATTATGTGTGGGTCAGGGTTGGAGATATTGCCGAACGGGATTTCGCTACCAACAGACTACACGGGCCGCAGTACTGGGGAGGCTTACGTTCAGTTTGTTAACAAAGATGTCGCGGAGCGTGCTCTGCAGAAACACAAGGAAAAGATAGGACACAGGTGGGGCACTGAACGATAGATGGGTTTGGGTATATTTATTATTTCCTTTTTACATTTTTTTTTCTTTTTTTCTTACGATACCGTTTAACGGTCGTAGTTTACGTAGGTTTTTATCGTTTTTTTCTCTTTCGTTATTCACCAAATGAACGTAGGATCGGTGAGCTTTTCCATAAGCGACGGTTTCTCTCTTGCGACGCACGTCGAACCGGGAGTCCTGCTTCCTTTGGAACTATGCTGCATTTTTAAATCTTTCATTGCATGACCTGTGACGAGAAATAACGTGTCGACGGAGAGAAACGGTCTTGCGGCTATGAAGAAAAAATTAAGTAAAATCGTCCTCGATAACGAGCAAACTAATAGTTATACGTAAGCAAAGAAAGAAAGTACTGTTGGCCCGACGGAAACCTGTGGGTGGGTGCCGGGCGGGAGGTACCCCCTTTCATCGTCACCAAACCCCTGGGAGGTGGGTTGGGCTACCCCCGAGGCGTTTCTCGTCGTGGATGGGTGGGCACTCCTCAGGTAGTAAGAATATACATATCAACTAATCTGGTACATCTCTCTTCGATCGAGAACACTTTCCCCTTTCAACAGAGGATGTCGGCAAGGTAAAAAAAAACAATCATGGAGCTTCGAAGATTTTCGTGAGGCGAAAAACGTTTGAAGTTCCTGCGTCGAAGAGCCGAACGATCGACGTGTTTTTCTATAGTTCGTCATCATCAGGTGATACGCGCGTAGTCGGCAACAAAAACTATAATAAACTGTTTCCGTAGGTTTTTCCACTCTAGCGAAAGGGCTCTGAATTCTCCGGTCTGCACCTAATCAATTCTGCTTGTACGAGAACTTGTTGATTTCGTTAACTCCTCGATGCTGCATAATGTAAATGGCCTGATAGCTGGACACGTTCCAGTTTGCGAAGACTTACAAATATTTCATGTCACCAAGATTTTGCCGAACAAAATAATTGAAACAACAGCTGCGTAAGGGTATATGATTCATTATCTATCAATTGACAATTGCTCAAGTTGGCTTGATATCGATTATTAACGTTAATCTCAAAAAGGATAACAATGCACAGAAAACTTACGCCAGTGATACGTGTATCTTTTTTTTTCTTAGCTAAAAAATCTCGAAATTATATTATAGCTGCATCGATGGAATTATTATTATTTTCGTAATGGGCAATAGCTGTTTCTACTTGAAAAAGTGTAGAAAATCTCCACACGATGTCCAAATCAACGGAGAACATGGCTTGTTGGATGACAATTTTGCATCACCTGTTTTGTACGGATAGCAACTTTGAATCTTTTTTTGTACTGGTAATCAACCATGTGTTGTAACGCTGGCGCGATTCTAGTTAACTGCAGTGACCGAATAGCAAATAATTTTTGGCGGACCTCGATTTCTTTACGATTCTGAGGGTGAGGGGTTAGGCTACTGCGGCGACCCAAAAAGCAGGGTTATTTAAAAAAACGAATATCGCAATAATAAGTAAAATGATTGAAAAATCGGCTGGACGCTTATGTGTATCTACATTATAAAATTGTGTACCAAATTTCGTTTAAAAATAGTAATAACTACAGAAGTTATAAACAATCTCCTGAAGGTCCATTGAACGCGAGCCACTTAACGGTGTCCTTTATTTTGGCCACACGGTTGATCTGAAACCAAAAAACGGGTTTTTCTTCGTAAAATAGACAACATTGATTAAGACATGAGCAAGCTTTCTTTGCTATCGGGTTTTATTCAGTGAAAAAATGTTGTATTTCCTCTGCGATTTTTTCGAGGAAAAATGACATTGTTATTGGTAATAACGAAAGAAGAAATCTGCAAAACAAAAGCGTCGGTCAAGACGTTTAAACTACTGTTATACTAAATAAGTGTACCAAATTCAAAGTCCGTCAATTTTCGAGATGTCGAGAAATCGTGTATACCGTTTCGAAAAACATTCGAGTTTCGAGAAAAACGCGTTTGCAGTTTTACTAGCAGTTCTGTCGCTGTAATCATAAGTTTACGTTCAATCAGCGATCCCTGCATCATATGTTGGAGCTTTCTCTTCAATTTGAATTGTCTCAAACAGCCAGCGTCAAAACGTTTTTTTTTCTCGCAGTAGCAACCCCTTGCTGATCAATGAGCGTCAGCGCGTAGTTTGTTACGAGACCATTTTTTGGCGAGTGCGTCCAAGGAAATCATTTTGAAAAACGAAAGTAATTTATATATTTATCATATAATACATACTGGTCATTTTCAAAAAGTTTTTTTTGCAATCTACAATCAACAAAGAGCGACAACGACGGACTAAAAATCAATCCCCTTTGCAAATTGATATTAAATCCAGAGCATCTTTTTTCCGCCTCAGTCATGGAGGAATATGACAACTTTTCAGTCTAACGGGTTCGAACAATGATGTTGAAGTTTGCACCATTGGAATGCAACGGAATATTTTTTTCTCTAGTTCCCAAATTTTCTTCGACATATTCAATCTACAAAAATCACGCGATCCTTTATTAGGGTCCTCATTCAGCGATCTACAACCCAAGTAGGAAAAAAATATGATTTTCGACAATAATGAAAATAAGCCATTTAAAAAATCGTTGCATTCCAACGTTGCAAACTTTAAGCCCATTTCGAACAAAAAGTGAAAGCGCTTGAATAAGTATGCCATAAACGAGAATAGGGAAACATCTTCTGTTGAAATTTGACGTGGGATTGGGGTGTTCGATTGACCGCCAAGTGTCATACACTCATAGGGATGATGTAGGCAAACTGGTGATATGTGCGTGGAAAGCATTAGTAGGAACTGGTCGATATGCGAACGACGGTGGATGAATCATCGATTGAAAAAAAATGGCGCACATACGAGAAGACTTGGTTTATGAATGAATTTCGACATGTGTTTTTATCGGCTGCGAGAACGTGCCAACAATCGCAAAACTTAAGGGGTAAAACTACTCCAAAGACCCGAAAAATAAGTGCAATTCCGGAAACTTTTTGTGTTACTAAGACGGTGAACCGAAGAAATGGATCTAAAAAATATTTTTGCCCTTGTATCAAAGTGTGGGTGTCGTTTAAAAATTTCGGTTTTCGATCAAGTCGTAATCCCTGGCGGAATATGTAAGGGATTTTTCGAAATATTAGTTTCGTATAGAAAGGAACAATGATTTTGAAAAAGTTTCATTTGCAGAAAAACATGTAAAATCGTTAATAACTGGAGGAGTTTTTAACAAATAATAAAAATACCCACGTATCTCTGTGAGAAATGTATTTTAGAAGACACTGCGAAAATATGTAGCGATATGGATTAAATGTGTTCAGGTTATGCTGCGAACCAATTTAAAAACAGTTTTTTGCAAGGAAAAAAACGGCTCGAAAATGTTGCATTGCATTTGAGTTTGGCAGTTAAAATAGTTCTTTTTTGGTGTCAGACCCCTACTTTCAAAACCTCAAAGTATGATTCGAAGCTAAACGGAATCATCTTTTTTTTCGACCCTCTGAACTAGTGTTACCCGTTGATCGACGAAACTGGCAGTCTTAAGTACATTTTTTTGCGAGTAACCATTCGCAATCAATGAAGATGTACAGTTTATTGTGAGCAACAATCGGCTGCCATTTTGGTCGAATGAATAATTCGTGTTTCGAAACATTAAAACGACACGAGTCTTTTTTTTTATTAATGATAATCACGACGTTTCGACAGATATATCGAGATATTCCGGAGCAGTTTGTCCGAAGTACGAGCGAGTATCGGACCAAAGATGCGTACCGGGCCCATGAGCAGTAGTGGATTCAGCCAGCGACCGACCCCTTACGCTCGGGGCGACAGATTCGGCGGCATGAATCGGTTTGCCAATAACGGCAGAGGTTCACGTAACAGAGGTTCGCCAACATTTGAATGTTTTTGCCTTGCCGCGACACCCAGCGATTTAAGAATTCATGAAATGTCACTACCATAAATATTGAATAGTTTCGCTATTCGAGTGATAATGTCCCTTCATAACAAATCGTTTTGTTATATATGTTTATAGAAAAAGGAAGTAACATTGACGAATTCCAAACTCTGTGCTTAAGGTGGTACGTGCACCTATCTGATCATTAGGTGGCTGCTTAAGGCTGTTGTTAAGTTATTTAGGAACGATGAGGGGGAGGGGCGAAGTTATTGTAGAAAAATATTAATGATGTATACAATTGAATGTCGCGAAAAATCTTCAAGTGTACGATAGATAATCGTAATTGTTATTCACATCTACGTTATTTGGAGGGGTTATGATTATCACCGACACTGGTGGATTCGTTTGTGGCGGTACTTCGAGTTAAGCATTATTGTGCGTGGCAAATACTCGGAGCGGTGACCGTTTCGCCGTGCACTGGCTGACGCATCAACCAGCGAGCGGGAAGACCAATACATCCGATCCCTTGGTGTAGATACTTGCGTTAAAGTCTGGTCACCCGAGAATCTGAAAAATATAGGGCTGGCTACACTGGTACGGATTTTCAGTTTTTCCGTACCCTCAAATAATGTGGTATAGTGCAACTTAAGACGGTTGTGGACGCAACGGAAGTTAGTTAGATAAGCAAAAAAAAGGGGAATACATCATAATGAATAAGCTCCTTTTACTTTCATTTGACTTTAACGAATTTGACATTGGCACGCCAGGTCTCTATTATTACTGTTATTCCCATAGTTGCGACGTTGCCACATTTCAATACGCACGTCTCAACAAGTTTCTCTTTTTCGTAAGCTAGTCACATATTTTTCATACATTCTCATTACTTAGATCGGTAACCTGTTTTTTTCGCCAATATTGTTCTGTACACTATACTGCACACAATATTCGTTTTTTGGGTCACTTTCTTCGCACGTGCGGAACCTATAGGAAAAAAGTGAAACGGTAATTACGTTGCCCCATACAACCAATGCAATCAAGCGGAAGTTGACGTAAACTTGAAAAATTCAATATTTGATAAACGAATGCAGAAACCTCCGTTCTTCTTTTGTCGTTATATTCAGAAAATATACCATAACTACACAAGTATTTTTTTAAAATTAATATCTATGTACCCCAATATTTTCAAGCAATAACCTTAAACTTTTTTATGTGCTACATATGAAAATTGAAAGATAATGCACACGGACTGCGGCAACGATTAGTCTAACCAGACCATTTACTCTAAGCCGGGATAGTGACAATTCGCGACTACTCATTTATTAGTCATGCAGAGTCTTCATGTGCGAACGACGGCCCGAAAATACAGTGAAGTCCGGGGAATTAGTGTAAAACTTGATCGTTGGAAATTTATCGTCGATCGTGAAATTACATCAACAAATTTGCTATGTTTCAATACATCTTACAGATTATGATTGCATGTCAAATTATTATCATCCATAGTGGCTGCGGGTCGAAAAATGTCCGACCTCAACATTTACAGATTGCGAAGCATAGAATCGAGTGTTTTTATACACATGTAGTTATTAGGGTGGCACGATTTTGAGCTGTATTTTCCCCTTTCTCACCATCAAATTATCGTCTTTAAAGAAAAAGAGAAAAATGTCGCGAAAGCTGCGAGCGGTAAAAAAAATATTCGTGTCTACCCGTCCGGTTATCGGACGAATAAGCGTATGTTATTTGTTCGGATAGCGGCTCAGTTCGCGCCGTATTTCCAGTAGGTGTACATATTATTGTGATTCGTGTAAGCTAGTATCCGGACGAATAACATATATAATTGTCCGGATAGAATGTGTTAAATTGTTAAACAAACTATCCGAAAGAATAATTGACACGTAAATTATTCGAATAAAATCTTTATAATTTTGTTTGGGTTTGTTTGGTTTGGGTTGGCCGGTTGTGTTTGAGTTTGTTGGTTGGTTTTGTTTGGGTTTTGGTTTTTTTTGTGTTGTTTGGGTTTGGGTTGGTTTGTTTTGTTTAGGTTTGTTTTTTGGGGTGGTTTGTTTGCGTTTGTTATTGTGGGTTTGGTTTTGTTTTTTGGATTGATTTGTTTGGGGCATTGTACAGCGTGAACTGCGTGAATTGAGCCGCTACCGGACGAATAACATATGCTTATTCGTCCGATAACCGGACGGCTAGCCGCAGCGTAAACTATTTCGCGGTCGCTCAAGTCTACCAAAAATTTAAGTTTTCATTTAAAAATATCGTTTTCTTTCCGCCCACTAATCGGCCATGAATGTTACGCTTGAATTTTTTTTAATTTACGTCGCGAAAGCTCTAGTTGGCCAATGAATACTTAGTGGTCGCTCAAGATTTTCGAAATTCATAATGTTTCGCCAAAAATAAATCTCGCATGCACTATAATTCCTTGTAGCACAAAAACAAAGTAAACCGCGAAGTGTTAGATTTTTTGGAAAATGTATTATAATAATTTGTAACAAATCAATTAGACGAAATATGTTGATATGTATGATTGTATTATGGCGTCGCACGTCACTTTGACTAATGAGACTAACTGTGGGACGCATTACGATGCGCGGAAAACAGCTGCCATTCCAGCTTAACGAATAAACTGACCTATAATTTTGCTTACGGTCAAGAGCTTTAAAGAATTATTTTATGAGAACAAAGATGATAATTATTGGGTTAGAAGTGTGAGGTAAATAAACTCTGTTTCTAAAGAAATAAGGATTTATTGTGTTGAACATTTAACAAGCCGTTAAATTTATGGGTGAGAAGAGTAAAAAAATTGGCGGTAATTGGGAATTTCGAAGCTTTTAAGCGACCACTAAACATTCTTCGGCCAGCTAAACCTTCGCGAGGTTAATGTAAAAATTATAAAGTGTAAAATTTATGGGTGAGAAGTGGACGGGGAAAAAATCGATGTTTGAATGAAAATTTAAATTTTTCGGAGACGAGCGACCGCTGAATATTTTTTGACCCCTCGCAACTTTTGCAACAATTTTTGTCCTTTAAGGGCGGGGTAAAGTTAATTCGGCGAAAAAAGGCATGCTTTTAAGATTTTTTTTGGCGTAACGAATAGTGTTCGTTTGTTGAAAAATTTACATATAATAAAGTAACATTTGAACAACATTCTCCTAAGTTTGCATTGCAAAATATTCAAAATTGAGCGAGTGAAAATTGAACCCCGGAGGCGCCTCGAAAAAAAGTTGGTTTGCGGTGTGCACCATAACTCGCAGCAGAATCATCTGAAACAGAAAAATCAAAGTGCATTTGTTAAAGGAGATGTTTCCCGAGGTAATGACGGGAGGATTTTTTTTTTTCGATTTTTCGATTTTTCGTAGCACTTGGGAGTCAAAAACCCGATTTTCGCTAAAAAAAATCGGCTAATTTGTTGTTGAAAAATTAGTAATTATTTTTAAAAAAAAACAAAAAAGCTCTCGACAATACCTGGTGAATTATGTGAAGAAGTACTGTGCAAAATTTCAAAGCGATTGGTCCAGTAGATTTTGAGTTATCGTGCACACGGACTTCAAATATGACAAGTATCAGAAAAACGTTTTGAAAAACGCAGAAGAGTTTGGTCGCTTAGCGCTCATTGCACATAAGTTTGAGAACACTTCTCGATTGCATACAAATCTGAGAAAATTCATGCTTATTAAAGGTACTCAAAAGATTAATTTTGCATAATAATAATTCCAAAATGTTATTAACAAAATGATGAAAAAAAAAATTAGTCAACAAATTTCCCCTCAACCCAATTTTTTTTCGTGATTCGTTCATTTTTCTGAATACGTATGAATTTTTTTAGATTTTTCAATTATCTTTGAATTTTTAGAAATTCAAAATAAAACTCGATAATTTTCCTATACTCACTCAAAGTCGTCGATGCCAGGTCCGTAGAGCAAAAGGCTTCCATCAAGATGATCGAGAGCATCTTTAGCATCTTTTTGCATTTGTCTACGCAAAACTCTTTCTTCTTTACTGTTGTGCGCCACTTGCTCCTCTGCTCAGCACGGCATACAGCGGTCAACTGATGTACAGACTAATGTGTATACTAATATACACCATGCCTCGAATATACATAACGGGACCGGAACAGGCCCGTTTATCAAGAAATTTATTCGGGGTCGAAAAATACAATAGCGCGCCGCGCAGCTGCCGCCCAGGTATAAAACCCGGCATGGAGCAATAAACGCTCAAATACTCATAACTTCGTCAATTTTACTCCGATCGACTTGAAATTTTAACACAATATTCTTGATATATTATGCATTCATTTTAAAAAATTTAAAAAAATGTTTAATACTTTACCCCGCCCTTAAAGAAGATGATCGGATGGTGAGAAAGAGGGAAAAATAGAGCTCAAAATTGTGCCACCCTAGTAGTTATTTCTTTATCATATAACAACTTTTTCGGTATTCAATCAGAGATTATCGAATATTTTCATAGTGCAATTCTCTAAAAAGCTCGGAGCAGTGAAGCGTAAACCCAAACAAGCACGCAGTAAGACTGTAAAGGATATGATCGCGAAAGGCCGAAAGGGCATCCAAAGAAACATTGAGGGAAAAACGTTACATTTATGTTCTACATATTTTCAAACTATCGAAACTGCTTGTAATGAAATTCAACCCTCAAATTCATGGCGGATAAATATCTACCCCCTCGTTCTTTGTAGACTCAATCATTGCTATCAGCAGTTAAGAGGAAAGTTTGGTGTTGAAATTGTCCGTTTGTCAATAAGGAACAGAATGGCAGAATCAAATGAAATTTTTCTCAAGTTTATTTCGCGAACAATGCGCTTAATGGCCAAAATACGACGTCGACATTCACCATCGGAACGTAGTTTGTAAATCGCCTCAGGTCGGTGGTCCACTCCGTTGATGAATTCTAGGCTCATATGTAGAAGAAACGTTGAACGCAATGATGACTGGATCTCAAAAAGTTTCACGCGCATGATTAAGAGAAAACCAATTTGGATTGTGTGTAGCTGATACTGCGTCTGCTGGCGTGACATGGCCGACGACGCTTTTCAGCGCTCGGAGACTCCCCTCGAAAATAGTTCGCAAAACCACTGTAAACTTTTTTTCAGCTATAAACGAATATGCATCATATTTTTCATGGTTCAAAGGATTTTTCTAAGGTGTTTTTTAAGAGTGTTCCTTAAAACGATAAGGCTCGAATTCGAATACTATCGCCCTTGAATACTAAATAATATTTGGCCCGTCAGTAATTGGTCGTTCCGTTTCAGACTTCGAGAGTGGTCCCTGGGCCGGCTCGAACAATTTTCCTGCACGCGGTGGTAATATGCCAATGCGGGGAAACATGGAAATGAAAAACGTTAATTTCCGCGGAAGTGGTGACAATTGGAGCGGTAATTCTGGTGGTATGCATTGCATTCACATGAGAGGCTTACCGTTCAGAGCAACGGAACAGGATATTGCTGACGTAAGATCTAGCTCTATAAGCGAGAAAAGCGGGAAGCAAAGTTTCAAATCGTACTTCATTTGTCGATTTAACGGGCAAACGTTTTTCTGATCCTTACAGTTCTTCAGACCCGTCGTGCCTGTAAACATTCGAATAATCATGGAAAACAGCGGTCGCGCGTCGGGCGAAGCTGACGTCGAATTTGGAAGCCACGAAGAAGCCGTCAAAGCCATGACTAAGGTGCAAAATTGCTTTTCCCCCAGTTTTTTGTTCTCGCATAGGTTGTATTCTGCAAATCTTCCGAATACAGGCCTTGGTTTAATCCAAGGTGACAGTCACTTGTACAAATCCATAGTCAAATGTTGCCGGCAATCTTCGCATTTTACTTACGAGGGGACGATCCGGAAGGTGCATCGAGTTAGGGGCTCTCACTTCGCGTGCTTGTAGTGTGGGTAGGTACTAACCAAACCGCAAAATTGTAGGTGCCAACTCGGCTTCGTTTTCGAGAAATCGCCGGTCAAAGTTGGGAGCCCGCTTACGTACAGTAGAGTTTGTACATGAACACAACGAGGCGAGCAGACCAGCGGCAAAGGAGTGTGGGGACGGCTCTGGTTCGAGTCCCGTCTGTGCTATTTTTTAATTTTTTTTCTTCAAATTATTGTTGAAATGTATAGCTAATGATTGGAAAATTGCAAGAAATTGAAAAAAGAAATTTACCCGCCTTTATTGACCAAAACTTACGAATTAAATGTCAATTTTTTTCTTCAAATGTCGCAATTTTTTAAATTAAAATAAAATTAATTAGCCGTAATTAATTACATTTTTTTTATTTGATATTTTTTCATTTCTTGATATCTCTTTCGGTGAGGCAGGGAATATTTTAAAAAATTACCAAGGAATATAGGGATTAAAAATCTGTTTTATTAATTAAAAATTTCTTCAAGCAATGTTTTTTTAAATATTCACGAGTACACTCTGACGAGTGATAATCATTATAAAAACTATCAAAACATTTATATTGCTACGAAAATTGTATAAGCGCCAACTCAACAACGTCAACGCAGTGGCTTTTCCGGCGGAATTGAGGAAACCAAACCGCGATTGCAACGACAACGAGTTGGCGTTTATATAATGTTCGTGGTGTCGACAATATAAATGTTTCGATTGTTTTTTTAATTATTATCACCGGTCAGAGTGTACTCGTGAATATTTTTTAAAAACATTTCTTGAAGACATTTTTGATTAATAAAACAGATTTTTTATTCCTATATTCCTTGGTGTTTTTTAAAAATATTCCCTGCCCCATCGAAAGAGATATCAAAAAGTAGAAGAAAAAATATCAAATAATCACTTTAAAAAAATTTGATTACGTTACAGCTAACTTATTTAAGGCGTTACCCCCACTTGTAGCGCAAAAAAGGCCTTTTTCATGAATTTTTTAAAAGAAAACTACAAAACTTTTTTAGTCGATCAATATACCATCTTAAAGAACACATCTTGAAGAACTTTCAGTAATGTTTTTATTGAAAAATATTACATTGTTTAGTGGCAAATGGCCGTCAATGAAATAATGTTTTTATATACACGGTTTGCGGTGACCAACATTGCGGCGAAGTGGATCATCTGAAAGAAAAATGCGGATGGATTTAGTCAAATATAAGTATAAACTAGTCTTTAATCGAAGGATTTTAAAAAATATTCATTTTTCACAAAATGGCGGACAGTCAAAGTTAATGGTTCGATTTTAACGAAAAAAACGGCCGTTTTTTGGCTATAAAACGGCCATTTTTTTTCGAGAAAAAAAAATCGAACGATTAAAGACTACATTTTTATGTATTAAATAAGCCTGCAAAATTTCAAGAAGAACGGTTCATTAGTGTTCGAGTAATCTTGGTCACCGACTTCAGAAATGCCATTTTGAGAAAAACGCGTTTAAAGTTTACTAGCCGGTCGTTTACACAACGGATTCTTCTCTTTCAACGCTCATATCTCAGTCAATTTTGTTCGGATCGACTTGAAATTTTCAGGACATATTCTCAGATACTTATACTTCAAAAAAATGCAATAAAAAAAATCGATTTTTTCAAAATCGCAAGTGGGAGTAACCCCGTAAAAGTTTTTTTAAAGTTGCAAGAGATTTGAAAAAAATTGACACTTAATTCGTAAGTTTTGGTCAATAAAGGCGCGTAAAATTATTTTTTTTATTTCTTGCAATTTTCCAATTGTAAGCTATAGATATCAACAATTTGGAAGAAAAAAAAAAGCATAGACGGGACTTGAACCAGAGCCGTCCCCGCGGGAGTCGTACTCCTTTGCCGCTGGGCTGCTCGCCTCATTGTGTTCATGTACAAACTCTACGGTACGTAAGCGGGCTGCCACCTTTGACCAGCGATTTCTCGAAAACGAAGCCGAGTTGGCACCTACAATTTTGGGGTTTAGTTGGTATCTACCCATACTATAAACACGCGAAGTAGGAGCCTGTAACTCGATGCGTCTCCCGGACCGCCCCCCCGTTAGCATAAAATATTTCTGCGACGGGATCGATGTGCGGTACGGCATTGTCCCATGTCAAGCGGCGTTGGCCTGGGCCGATACTGGGTTTTCCATAGTTGCACTGTGCACTCGCACACTGGAGGGCGAGGGAGTTTCTTCAGAAACTCAAAATAAACTTACAAGTGGGGCAAAAGTGAGAGGGTAGTGAACCAGGACCACTCAAATACGTACCAATATCGGTTTTTTCAATGAACTTTTGAAAACATTTAATTTGTATACCTTTTGATTGAGTGAGCCGTTTGCGATGAAACAAAAGCCAAATTTTACTTCATGTTAAGCCGTATGTCTTTCTGAAAACTCCATCCAGATTGGGTTGCTAGGTAATGCGTGCATAAACAGAGAATATATTCTGAAAAAATAACCCAATGAATTACGTCCCTTATCATTCATCTCCCCAATTAATTTGTTTCGCAAATATTTTCAATGTCAACAGTTTTGTTATATGTATAGATAGATTGAAATTTTGTGAAATATACACACCAAAGGTTACAAATAATTCTTGACATTTTTTCGTTTTATAAAATGGCGGCGCGCCGTTCGCAGCCGTACCTTTTGCTGTAGCTATTCGCGCTAGCGTTTTTCAAATTTTAGCGTTAAACCTGAAATAAAATACCGATACTTTCTTTAAGGGGTTAAGCTACTGTGTGACGAAACGGAAATCAGGTTGGTTGTTCAAAATTTATATTGAAGCAGTAAGTAAGATGATTCAAAAATCCTTTGGACATTTATTTAGTTGCACATTATTATATTAGGAAAGAGGAGATTTCTCTTAATAACTAATGAAAAAAAATGTTGAGATGAAAAGCGGCGGTCAAGGCCAAACTACTTTTACAATGAACGAGTGTACCAAATTTGAAGTCAATTTGTTCATTTGATGTGAAAATCGTGTACACCGTATTGAAAAACGTCGTAGTTTCGAGCAAACAAACTCAGTTAAGGTTTCACTAGCAGTTCTATCGTTGTGATAATAAATTTACCTTCGATCTACAATTCTTTCACCATATGTTAGATCTTCCTCTTCAATTTGAGTTGCCTCAAGCGGCGAACGAGTGTTTCCTATGTTTCACAGTATCGTAACCCCTTAATGCATGTAGAGATTACACAGACATCTGAGGTTACCCGGATAAAAGTGTTGAAAGCGGATTGCCAAGAGACAGTAACATTGTAGCATTGTCAATATTCGGACGAAGGCCGCCGTCCGCGGCAAATAGCCGAGAGTCACTCGGTCAGTGGAAATATCAATTGGCTATCATGAGGATCGGGGCATCTTTTAAGTCACCTGAACGCTTTTATGTCCATATCGCGGTGTTCAACAATATAATGGCGATCGCATGATATTACTTTCAATACCGTTCGCTGTGACCCCATAGTTAAACGATGGTCTAAACCTCGTTTATACGATACCTCATAAGGTGCAATCGGCCGATTTACAACTTTGACAAGCGTACTTCCGTCGATGCTCTGCAAGAGGGCAAGTGCTGACGACGTAAAAAATCTTATGTTTTGCAATATTATTTCCCAGTATATCAAGCTAATACCATGAACATCAGTAACGTAAAACGGATGAGAAATGAATTAGTTTTATTATTAAAAGATCGTTAGTTCGTAGGATTCAATTCGCTCACTACCCTCTAAATAAGTTTAGCCCAAAATCGAGAACTACCTAAACCGCGTTTGTTCGAAAACCGCAAATTTATTCTGTTTCAGCAACATTTTTAGGCCCGTTTTCAAGTTAACGTTTACACATTTACATTTACCCATTATTCTTCTAGTTTAACGCTATAGCATTGAATTTCCATATATAATGTGTCTACAGGACAAGAGTCACATGTCGCACAGGTACATCGAGCTGTTCCTGAACTCGTCGAGTGGATCTAGCGGAGGCATGTCCCTCGGTGGAATTGGCAATTTTTGCGGAGGTTAGTACATGCTTTCATTTGTTGATGTGTTTTTGTGTTTATATATGATATATAGGGTAAACAGACTAGTCAATGGACGAATGACGACACTGTGCTATTCAGATGAGTGGTAAAGTAAAAATATTATGAAAACTAATTTTTTTAATTGCAATAGCTAACAAAAAAAACCTCATGGTAGAAAAATACATGCAAAGTAATTGCAACAAATAATATTGGAGGGATTGATAAATGAGTAGCGAAATGACTAAATTGCGAGTGAATGGATGAAATGGATAGTATAAATGGACACTTGACCGCTAGTAAATAGACATGTAGTATAGATGAACGCTGGAAAGGATAATGATATAATATCGATTTTTAAAAATGTTAGACTAGGAGATCACTGTGTTGCACAAAAAACATAATATTCTTATCCATATGAGTATTATATTTGCTATTACGATTTTGTAGAAACAACAAACCTTTTTCGCATCTTAACGTGACATTCTCAAAAGAAAAACCTCCGAAATTCATCTCGACAACGAAATAGAAAATTACATTTTGTCAAAATTTAAAGAACGAATGAAATGATTTTATGAAAACATTTACTGAAATATACACTGCCATCTCCTAACAGTAATATTCCTTTTGCATATTTTACCAGACGAGCAAAATTCTTTAGTCTGCTTTGAAAATGATCAGAACAGCGCCCATATATCCGTTCACTGGAATGAGGTTAAAATAAGCACCAGTGGATACACATGATTAAGTCTGACCCGTTATCGCGCATATTTGATTGTTTCGAGTATTAATTGGTGCGATGGAAGAAATAGTTCTTAAATTAACGAAATATTCAATTTTTCAACAAATAATTCGTTGGCATCCTCCAATGGCGGATTTAGTCGGCCCAAGTCGTTCATTTTTATCAGTGTACGTTTTAAGATGTCAGCTTGTAACCCTATGAATGACCATCCTATATATATATATATATATATATATATATATATATATATATATATATATATGTGTGTGTGTGTGTGTGTGTGTGTGTGTGTGTGTGTGTGTGTGTGTGTGTGTATACAGGGTTATTCACAACTATTAGGATAACTGCTTATTACATGTTAGGATCCCCTTTGTATGCATACAGGGTGTGTAATTGCGGGCGAGACGCTTTTTTTTTCAAATATCGTGCGACAAAAATTGGCCGATATATTTGCGTGCAAAATCCAACGCTGAGTGAGCAACGGCACAGTAGTTGTTCACGCGTGGAACGTGCAAGACGGGGACCGTGGCAGGTAGTCGTACTCAGTTTCAGTTTTCTTAAATGAAAAATATTCATGTACTATTAAAGTATTATTCTTTAAACAAAGTATAGCATTGCAGATGCAGCAACGCGGTTGCTGCATGTGTAATCGATATAGGTGGTGATCTGAAATGAAAAATAAACGAATGTACTTTCAGAGTAATAATAAAACTTCCGTACGACTAAATACTTTTTTGAATTTTTGATAATTACGGAAACGGCAAGCTGTAGAAAAAAGTATGATTTTTACCAATAAAATTAGTACAAATAGATTGAAACAAATGGATAAACATATCAAGCATTCATCCAGTCATACGATAGAAAAAGTTATAAACTATGACCTGTCTGAGTTTTAAGTGAATCCGACGCATCGATTTTGAGATACGTCTTATATCGTTACATAAGACATGGGTTCGAGAAAAACCCAAAAGAGGAGAGAGTAAATCGCAGTGGAGTGGTTCCCTGCAGCACAGCGGGCGATCTGGCCCCTTATAACAATCGTCATCACGCGGTCAATTTTTGGAACTTTTGTAAAGTCTTACAAATTTCAAACAAGGTCCTACACTATGATTTGCTGGGAATGTTCTTAGAAGCAGGAACTTTTATACACTGACATTGATTACTGAAAATATGACCTGGTGAAACAATCATTGTGAAAATGAATTTACCAATGTGATGAGTTCGATATGATGCTCTTAAATTTTGTAGTAATCTCGAACAATCAGAGTACACGTATGGCAAATAAATTATTGAAGACGGTAATATACCTTATTATAGACCGTAATATACAAGACTGCCATCGAAAACTAAATAATAATAAACAAGCGTTCACAAAAATTCGATACAAACTATGATTTTGCAGCAGAAATTCCTAAATCGGTGTGTAGCATTAGTTAACGTTTTGCAATTAAATACTGCATTTTAAAAATGCATCACTTACATCGGGGAGATAGTGACATATTTCGGGGATCCATTTGTTACAGTCACGCTGCCATACCGCTCCGACGGTTCCAAATAGTCACCATACCGCCGCAAAGAAGCGAATTTATTTATTAATGCAAAACGGTTTGTTACAGTATGACACTTGAATTGTGGAAAGTTCATGATACAGTGAAACTGTTAATATATTTGCCATACTTGTGGTGAAGTGCAAAGGTCGTACCATACTTGAAAAAACGGTTTTTATTAAACGTTTTTAAGATACGACTATAACAAATGTACAATGGTTTATTATAGTATGGCATTATTATATTCAGTTTGATTCAATACGATTGTTCCTGAAAAAAATTATCCCATACTGTGACCATAGAGCTGAAGACTGTCAAACTCGCGTTGCAATGTAACAAAAAAGAAATTGTTAAAACAAATTGTTACAATATAGCATTTCAATTTTTCGAGGGTGTATAAAAAAAATATGCTTCGGAAACATTATGCCATACTCATGCTGAAGTGCAAAAGTGGTGCCATACCCGGTAAACTGATTTTCACCAATGTCTTTCAGCTAGAACTTGTACAAAACGTACATGTACTCATTACCGTACGGCTAACAGACATCGGCAAAAATAATATTTTTGCACGTATTCTTGAGTGATATAACTAATTTTTCGAAAAATGAAAAATTGAAACGTAATATTTACGTTCTTTGCACCTCGACCTTTCATTAAAAATGTATGCCATACTGTAACAAATACTGTAACAAATTGTTTCAACTCTGCATAAAATGTTACAATTTTGAAATCACATTGTACGTATTCGACCCATGCCACGGATATGACAAAATCAGATTTATATTTCGAATCTTATTTACAAATAACTGGTAAACAAAATTTTAGGGTGTAACAAATCGTTTTGCATTGATACATAAATCTGCTTCTTTGCGGCGGAGTGCCGGCTATTTGGAATCGTCGGAGCGGTATGGCATGGTGATTTTCGTAAATGACTCCTCGAATACAAGTTCTAAAAAAAAATGGCCTGTAACAGATAGTTTAGAAATGAAAAATATAAAAAAAACGTGCTTTAGTTGGTATCGTGGGCTATAAGCCCCCCCCCCCCCCCCCGCCTATGAGTATGGCATTTCAATAGCGCCGGATTGATTTTTTATCGACTACCGGAAAATACAACAATTTTTGTGTAACAAATCGTTTCGGACGCGTAATAATAACATTCTGTACGCAGTTTCGAATCCGCGTTCAGAGTGGTGATTCTTTTTCTGGTAAAAGATAATGAACACGGAAACTCCCTCCGGAAGTCGATTATGTTATTGAATAATATACGTTTATTATTTAATCGCGCGTGAGCAGCTTGTTTCAAACTTAATTGTTTACTCAGCGTCAGACGTTGAACGCGAGTATTTCGGCCAATTTTAGTTGCACGATGTTTAAAAAAAAGCGCTTTGCTCACAATGGCACACCCTGTATGCTCACCAAGGTAACCCTCATAGTTGTGTTTAATAGTTACAGTTAATCCTTTTCACGATGTCAGTTTCTACCACTTCAAACGTGCCATCTTGTATATTTAAAAAGGACTCTATCTAAGTAAACGATGAATGTATTTCATATTGCAGGCTTGGGCAATAACTTCAGACCCGGATTCTCGCCGAACAATCGCGGTTACAACAGTCAACTCGGTGGCAACAATTACAACAGCTTTTGAAACGTCAGGTTGCCAGTAACATCGCGATAGCTGTCTTGCGGTCTTTTTTTCGCATAAAATACGAGGGAATTATGTTTCTTCGTTCTTAATCTCCGCCTACGGGATCAAAACTTACACACTCTTATGGCGCGAAGATCGCTCCATTTGGGCCACTCATTCTATCATTTCACCAATCACGATGAACTAACGTTAGCGGTAAGATTACAAAACAGAAACGAGAACACACACACACACACACACACACACACACACACACACACACACACACACACACACACACACACACTCGTAGCGGTGACGAACATTTTTAAAGCGAAGCCATGTGTTATTTATCTATCGTCTCGGGAGAGGAAGGGGACGGGGGCGGGGCATGCCTCCGACAACGACAAAACATTCAATAGTACACTGGAATTAATGTGTTGATTGACAAATTGACAACTTGGAATACATCACTTGATGATTCTCGCTCGCTTTGAATGTGAAACTCGGTCGAATTATTTGACGCGATATGAGGACAAAGCGAAAAACGCACGCGAGCCGAGGATGCCCCGTTTGATTGAACGCATTCGTTTATGTCCGCCGCATCACTCTCCCGACGCCTCGATATGTCGATAGTGTGATCGACAATGTCCAGACTTATTTTCGTCTCTTTCTAAGTTCTTGCAAAAACTCACGAACCATATGAGTTTGTTGTCTCTCGCAATGTCGCGCGAAAAATTCAATTGTCAATATTGTACGGAAGCGTGGTTCGAACTTTAAAACAGTATATTTTGTACGGAATCGATCAAAGTAATGGCGACAAATAAAGCGAAAAAATGGAAAGAAAGGAACAAACGTGATGGACTCATTCGACGATATGACATCGACTTATCGTGCAATTTGACAGTTGGCTGAATTTACCTTTATATCGAACAGAAAGAACGTATTGTTTAACCGAGTTGTACTTTTAAAAAGTAAGAAGAAATAAAAGGAAAACGAATGACCTACTAACGACGCCGTCTCGCAATATTTCTATATTTTTATTATCGCCAGTACCCGCGTACAGCGAAAAACATTTTTTGCCTATTTCGACAATACTTCGAAAATATGGAGAATACGATGAGCTTTTTTACGGTATTTTTTTACGGTTACTAAGATCCATCGATCGGTATTAAATACAATGAAGTGCGCAAATAAGTGTAGGCTTAACGAAATAACGTGAAAAAAGGAGTCAGAATTACAGGAGGTGCGATGAGTTGACGATTCGGTGTATATTTGCTTACGTAATTTGAACAATCTATCGCGATAACAACTGATAGCCCGACTATCTACAGCAGTCTTCGGGGAAATCTTTTCGGGGTCTCGTTGGTATTCAGTATTCTCGTAAATTCCTCATGTACAATTCAGAATGTGCGCGTTACACTGACAAAACTCATACCCGCAGGAAATAAGTATATTTGTACGAAATATTGGGTATTTAGATAGTACGTATTGGGTGTACTGAATTCTGAAGAATTTTGAATAATCATTACATCAATATATAATCATATCCGTTACAGATCTGTGCAGTCATGTAGTATGTTCGGACTAAAAAAGTGTTTTCTACCACAAAATGTGTACAACATCGAAAAATCACTTTTGTTGAATTATTCATTTCTTTAGGTGGCTTTTTTTCGTGGTCCTGACTCCTTTAATTCCAATAACCCTTAATGGGCTTGAAGTTTGCATCGTTGGAACGCGACGAAAAATCGCAATTTTATTATTGTTTTTATCATCCCAAAAATACTTGTTTATAAAAGTGAAAGATATATTTTAAAATATTTAATTGATTGTCGTACCCTAAAAGTGCCAAACAATGTCGATGATAAGGAGTTAAGGGGTTTGCGCTACTGTGACGACCCAAAAATCAGGGTTGCTTAAAAAAGTTTATTTTAACGGAACACGTTAGATGACTAAAAAATCGTTCGGATATTTATATATATATGTCCATTAACGAAGTTGCGGAACAAATTTCATTTCAAAATATTAATTATTAAAGAACTTATAAAAAAAACCTTGTGAAGACCCTCTGAACGTGACGGGCTCAACGGTGTACTTGATTTTGACCACTCTGAAGCAAAAAAAAGTTTTCTTGAAATAGATAATATTAGGTTTGTTCGCGCTAGCTACACTTTCTACACTTTGACCAGATACAGTAATAGAAAGTCCACTGGAGGTGTAAGGAGTGTAGAAAAGTGTAGCTAACACGAACAGACCCATAGGCTACGACTTGGCCGAGCTTTCTTTGTTATCGTGATTCAGACAAAAAGAAATGGTTCAAATTTTGCTTTCGATTTGGAATAAAAATGCCATCGATCATAACCAATGACCAAAGAAATGTTAAGAAGAATAACGTCTGTCAAGTCGGAACTACTATAACACTGAATAAATGTACCCAATTTCAAGTCAATCCGTTCATTAGATGTCGAGAAGTCGTGTATAACGTTCTGAAAAACAGTTTCGAGAAAAACGCATTTAGAGTTTTACGAACAGTTCTATCGTTTCAATACTAACATTACCTTTAATCTGCGATTCCTGCACCATATGTTAGACGTTCTTCTTCAATTTTGACGATGAGAACAGTGAAAATGTCGGCGAGCGGTATCAACCCTTCGAAAGTGCGCACAGGGTCATTTGATGATGTTTAAGGTTACATTCTTGGATTCAATGTTCTTTTCTCGTCTAATTGTGAACATTTTTATAGTATTAGGCAGAAAATGTCACTTGAAAGTTTCGCAAGATCCTTATCAATTGAGTGAACCGAAATTTGTGATTTCCAAGCATGCAGTCTGCACGATTGTTGTCCCCTTGTAGTCCAGGAAATGGGTTCAAAAGAGGGGCCTTTTGATGACTCGCCTCTAGGTAGCACGGGACCTGGATATTCTTGTAGGCTTCATAGCCCAAATGAAAACCTACTATTTTTCAACATTCGATTTGTACGTTATTATTATTCCCACGCGTTCAAACTTGGCGAAACGAGGTTTTTGAGCGTAGCAACGAAACTGTCAACTTGACAGAAAAAAAGTAAACGAACAATTTGGCGCGTCGGAAATTAAAATCGATTAATTCGTTCTGCAAAGTAATAAAAACTAGCTAAAATGGGCATTCTTTCAATAACTAATTATTAATGCAACAATGTATGTACAGCTTTGAAAATCTCGAGAAACATGTCTCTTAGTGTACTAAAGAAGTGTGCAAAACTGGAGCTCGATCGGATAAATACTTTGCGAGAAACTTATAAAACTTATAAAGAAACTAAAGTTATACACTTTAATTACACACACACACACACACACACACACACACACACACACACACACACACACACACACACACACACACACACACACACACACACACACACACACACACACACACACACACACACACACACACACACACACACACACACACACACACACACACACACACACACACACACACACACACACACACACACACACACACACACACACACACACACACACACCCAAATATATGCACACTCAATTAAACTTATAAACTAAAGAAACTAAAAAACTAAAAACTTATAAAAACTAAAGAAAACTTATAAAACTTATTTTAAAAACCGAATTTTTTGCGAGGAATTTTCGGGCTGGAAATTTATCGCAGAGCAATTTAATTAGCGGCATTTTAATCGAGAGAGAAGGGCCCTACTGTCATGTACACTTTGGGGCGAAAGGATTTTTTATAGTTAAGTGAGTGAAAAATGGATCCAAAAAGAGCATACGTTTTTCAGTCATAAACAAATGGAGTTCCGCCGCCAATTTTTATATTACAGAGTCGAGATTAGCATCATTCGAAAGCTGTTATTTTGCCACGAATTTACGACAATAAAAAAATTGCTGAAAGTGAATTGGCGAGGGAGAATTATTTTTTCAACAATTTTTACACCGGCTGTTCTTAACATGAAGGGCTAAAAATTGGACACAGTATAGAGGAAGACGCATACTAACTGCCATAACATTTCCAAATAAATCACTCATAAATGTGCTACTTATCTTTGCGGTTAATTTACAGACAAAATGCGGCACCGCGTACGGCGGTGGAGTGGGCAAAACCATCTCCGCCTGCAGACGCTCGCGATCAAAATGAATTCGCTCGTTCAAATTGCACGTACTTGGAATATCTCTTCAACAAATTAACATGTCGGGTTGTTTTTTTTTTAATCCGGACTAACTTTTTCCGCTAATCATAAACTTGCTATAAAAAAGCAAAAAAAGTATATCTTCAGCGAGAAATTTGTTTTCGTTTTTTTTCACCGTTAGTTAATGGATTTTTTAATTTCATCTGAATTGGATTGTATTGTCGTAAAGTTCCTCAATTACCGTATCCAAAAAAAAAGGAAAAACTATCAAAAATTTATTGTTATTGGAGCACGCGTCATTTCGTTTTGGGGAAAAATTGAATAAATAAGGGACATGGTGTTTGAAATAACTACTGAACGTTTTTACATCTTGAGATGGCGTATTTATTCCAAGAAAACGTTATGAACAATACTCAAACAAAACATATCAATATAAAAAAAGATTGACATTCGGACACATTTGTTGCTTCTTTCTACGAGTTTTACAAAGATTCAAATATATAATATTACCACTTAAATATTAACAATGTTTTCTTAAAAGTACGCTTCTTAAAAATAAGTGCTTATTACATGTTAATATATTCTAAACTGTCCAGCCTAGCTCTTTTGACTGAGATCTCCGATTCATCTTCACTCTCGTCAGTTTCGAGATCTTTAAACTCTTCTTTAATTTCAGCTTGACTATCGTTGACATGTCATTGACATCGATGATAAAAAAAACAACCCGATATGTTAATTTGTTGAATTTTTGTTTGAGATATTCCAAGTTCGTGGAATTTGATCGCGCGGTGCCGCATTTTGTCCGTGAATTAACCGAAAAAATAAGTAGTACATTCATGAGTGATTTCTTTGGAAATTTTATGGCAGTTAGTATGCGACTTCCTCTATACTGTGTAAAATCTTCTAGCCCTTTATGTTAAGAACAGCCGGTGCAATCATTGTTGAAAAAAAAATTATCTTCCCCCAATTGACTCAGCAACTTTTTGTTGTTGTAAATTCGTGTCAAAATAACAGCTTTCAAATGATGCTAATCTCGACTCTGTAATATAAAAATTGGCGGCGGAATTCCCTTTGTTTATGACTGACATACGTATCCTCTTTTTGGACCCATTTTTCAACCACGTAATTATAAAAACACCTTTCGCCCCAACATGTACATGACAGTAGGACCCTTCTCGATTGAGATGCCGCTAATTAAATTGTGCTACAAAAATTGTCCAGCCCGGAAATTCCTTGCAAAAAAATTCGGTTTTTTTTTATAACAAATAACTTTTGTCGCAAAGTATTTATCCGGTCGAGCCCCGGTTTTGCACACTTCTTTAGTACACTACGAGACATGTTTTCCGAGACTTTCAGAGCTGCACATGCATAATTGCATTAATAATTAGTTATTGAAGGAATGTCCATTTTAGCTGGTTTTTATTACTTTGTAGGATTAATCGATTTTAATTTCCGACGTGCCACATTGATCGTCTTTCTAATACCTACAAATATTTCGTTTACTTTTTTCCTCTCAAATTGACAGTTTCGTCGCTATCGCTCAAAAACCTTGTTTCGCCCACTTTGAACGCGTGGGAATAATAATCACGTACAAATCGAATGTTGAAAAATAGTAGGTTTTCACCTGGGCTATCAACCCTACGAGAATATCCAGGTCCCGTACCACCGACAAGCGAGTCACGCAAAAACTACCCATTTTCTGGACTATTGTTAGAGCGTTCATAGCGTGCTTGCAGTCACTCTGATTGGTCCGATTGCGCTGTAATCGCGATTCGACCCCACCCTTACGCGAAAGGAATTTTTTTTTAAATCCAACAGTAGCGTCGTCGTTGAACAAATTCACTGCAAAAAACGTATTTAGACGTTCCACGAGAAAATGGCAAATTGTCTAGATCTGATTTTTTTGTTCGCAAACGATGCAGTGGTACTTTAACCTTCGAGGTTCTACGTTTATTGGACTTATCGTAGTAGAAAAACAGCATGCTTCAACATTGACCAGTTAAATACACCACAAGCCCCTCTCCCCGAATAATTGTTTGTAGTTGAGCATTGATACACGACTGTACGGCTTTGCGCGTCGTTTCAGCGTAGTGTCGAAGGACATAAAAACAATTTAGCTGATAACAATATTGGTCGGTGTAGCTTGCAATTCTGCAGTACGAAATCGCTTTGCTAGATAAAGAAAAACAGTCAACGTCATTACTCACTCGCTGTTGAGTTTCAACTTGCATACTTCCAAAATGTACGTCCAGAGAAGCGTATGTCGTGTCACTTAATGCTCTAAATCGAACGTTTCACGTTCCTCCGCGTTCGGCCTTTAGATCCCTCAATCCTATAGTTTAGATTCAACGACTAATCCAAGCTATAAATAGAACCCTCGAGTGTACACCGGTATCGCTTGGATGCGAGGGTCGGAGTTTCCGATGTTTATACCACAGACAAAGCAAGTGTCGGTGGCTCCCAACTACGTAACCATAACCTCAACTTGTCTTGTTATTTCCTTTGTTGTCCTTTTTCGTAACAGCGCGCGCGTGCGTGCGTTTGTGTGTGTGTGTAATATTTCGGGTCCAAATACACCATTGATAAGAGTTATTAACGCATAGGACCTCGAGTATCGAGGGCTCTGCATAGCACGATAAGAGTTTCGCGGGAACGAATCTAGGCCAATTCGTGAGCTCTGACAGTGCACAAGTAGCGTTGGACAAAATGACAGTTACAACGGTGTAGTACCATGTTTTTTAAATTTAGTTTTAATAATTCAACGCTTCTGTGCCACTGGACAAAACTTTGAGTTTGTGTTCTTGCCTTTGGGCACAAGAATAAAATAGCACCTAACAAGCATCAATAATTGCCAACAACTGGCTAATTAAATCGATGAGAAAAACAAAAAGGTGGACGAATCTATTGAGTATATTGAGTATACGAGTTATTAACCGTTCCAAGCCTAGAACGAATTAAGAAGACAAACTGTACATAGGGAGACAGAATGCATAGGGAGAGCAGAGGCGGAAGAGACAACTGGATGTGCAACAGCGGGTGAGTTTTTTTGCATTTGTTCCTTCTGCGCACCATCAAGAAGACTTTTTTGTGACCAATGCAGCCTAAGACTATCAAATCCCAACAGACAACTGAAGGACGTGCCGCTTGTCAATGGAGTATCCGTGCGTGCGACAAAACCGTATCGCAGGAGCACAAGCTGGATACGATACGGCAATGCTCTCAAGAATCTTATACCGGTACGCCTAAATCAAAAGTAAGTGCTTAGAAAATGGTCGATACGTTTGTTTTTCGTTATTGTTCAATACCTGATAGTATTCTGGAACATGGACAAGTGCTGATATATTTATAATCTCATCAATGGTTTTTTCGCAAGATATTTTTACTCCATTTTGATGGAGAAATAATAAACAGAATAGTATTTTGCGATTAGAGGGTTTCAAAAATCGACTAAATCATAAATGATCATCAATGAGATATGATGTAGGGATATAATGAATGTCAGTTCAATTTTGTCTGTGAGATTAGTTAACGGGTCTGCATGAACTGAGGGCCTGATAAATAGGTCGATTTGGAAAGCAAAAATGTAACTAAAGTATTGGCATGACAAGGTTGGCATTTTGCACACAATCGATGATAGTCTCTCAAGGTATGAGTTTTTTAAATTGAAAACAATTGATAAACAATTAAAGTATCATTTAAACAAAGTACAAACAATCGGTATGGGTGTTTCTGGCAACTAGGGTCTGATGAAATGAATTTAAACAAATGTACTTTCAGTGTTATAACAAGACTTTCTTACGACTAAATACTTTTTTGAAGTTTACTACAGGAAGATGTAAAAAAAAAAGTTTGATTTTTTGCCAAAAATTGAATACAAAATCGATTAAAACAAATGGATAAACATATATAACATTTATCCAGTCATATGATAGAAAATGTTATAAACGCTCTGGCTGAATTTAAAGTGAATCGGATAAATAGATTTTGAGATACAACTTACATCGTTTCATAACATAGTTTTCGAGAAAAACGCAAAAGAAAAAAGGGTCAACCGCAGTGGGGTGGTTCGCTGTAGCAAAGTGGGTGATCTGGGCCTTCATAAAAATTGTCATAACTGGGCCAATTTTCAGACATTTTACAAAATCTTTCTCACAAATTGAAAATAAAACCCTAGACTATACAGCTATGCAATGAAAATAATCGTATTTTCGAAATTTCAAGCTTATGAAGACCCCTCAAACATGCGTTTTCACAATTGCCGGGTATGTTCTTGGACAGCAAGAGCTTCTACACACTAACATTCATTATTGAAAATATTACCGAGTGATACAATCGCTTCAAAATTGAATTTATCAAAGTGACGAATCAGATACAATGCTCTCAAATTTTGTATTAATCTTTAACAATCAGAATACACGTACAGCAATGCTAATAATTAAAGACGGTATGAGAGACAGCCATCGTAAACTACATAATAATAAACAATCATTCATAAGAATTCGATACAAACAATTATTTTTTAGCCGAAGTTTCCCTAGTCGCATACCATTTGATAAAGTTTTGCAATTAAACATTGCATTGAAAAATGTGACACTGCTTGGGAAAATTCATGTTTTTGCCATTGTGAGAAATTCCTGATTAGCTGCGTTCTGCATATTTATTATCCATTTTCGGTCCATTATCTATTCACACCCATTTGCAAAAAATTGCAATTGTCACTATGTAAAGTGCTGGTTTGATCAGGCCAACAGAAACAATGCCAATTGATGATGCGGGCCTGTACTCGACCATATTTGGATCTTGGCTAACAAAGTATTTGTGGAGGGCGTATCGCGAGGGTGGCCTTAATTTTGCCGATTTGCCTACGATATCACCTTACGACACGTGCGAGTACAACTCTCAAAGGTAAATTACCCGCGAGCTAACTCTGAAGGATATCACGCGTGAAACTTAATGATATCAGTAATTACGAAAATGATATTTCATCATCGTCTTCTACATTTAGAAATGTCCTGCTTCGATGAAAAAGTATTATTCATTGACCGTCATAATAGTCCCTTCATCACAGAATACAGAGGAAGCGTTCGAAACGTAGTGAAAAGTGTAAAAGCATCGTAATAATTTTACTTTATGCGCTGGTTGTCTACCTCACTACACATACGAAATTTTGTCGCTTTTGCAGGTTTGCCAAGATATTGAAATAACATAAAACAAGACAAATAAATATTAGCCAATTAGTACATTTTCGTTCAAGTATTCTTTGGCGCCTTTGACATTTCCGGGACAATCTTACGCAGACAGTGCTCAGACTTCTCTCGACTTTAGCAGGGCCACGACCCGTATTAAAATATAAAGAACGTTCAAGTTCCTGCTACGAGTTGTAACGAATTTCAAGTCCTAGTAGTATGATCGCAAACAATAGTTTCTCAACTATTGATTCCAATCAAGTTTTTTCATCTGCCCTTACGAGCTTTTACAGTCTCACTCCTTTCTCGATTTCCCTGCACTTGCCATTTCGTTACCTTTATGTCCTTGTACCTGTTGCAGAAGGACGAGCTATCTAGTTTGACCCAATACTCTTGCATGTCCTGTTCCATTTTCCTGCTTATCCCCTCGCTCAGGCACCCACTCGCTGCACCTCGCCTTTGTCCATATCAGGTCGAGGACTCTGCCATCTCCTACGTCATCCATTGCCTTCTTGAACTCCTTCCCCACCTTGACGGGTGTCCGTTCCACATATTTCTTACTTCCTCTCTCAAACATACCCTCGGCCACCTCCCCTCTTCCATCTTCAGTATTTGTACTACGTAATTCCCTGCCCTTTTCCGCACCTCTACCTCCACGCTCCTCCTGCCTGCTTGTAACTTCCACAGGTAACTTGACGTATTCCTTGCTACCCCGAGGGTCATTTTTTCTAATTTCCCGTGTAACTTCTCTATTTTTTCCCTTCTTTTCTATCCCAATTCTTCCACCCCGTACAGCGCTCCCGCCTTCAGCGTTATGCTAATATTATGAACGCACGAATCTCGCACATTGAACACGAATTTTCTATTCTTTTCATCATCGTTTTCAAACGATCTGAAATATTTTAGATAGATGAGTCTTGCAGGTCCCAATTAAAAATCATTGCTAACTCGTCTGGTTCTTTGTATACGTTTAATTCTTTTTATTTCCTTCCCATCCTATTACTGTCTACAGATTGGAAATTTTGTGGAACGAAGAGGTTGCGAGGAATGGCGCCGACGCTGCATCCTTTAGCAAAGCAGCGTGGCGATTCAATCGAACTAGATGGATCGCTTCGTGTTTTATACTCACCGTAGCGTTAATCCTCGGTTTTCTCAGTCACGTGAGCTTTTCCATGCATATTAACGACGAAATATGTTTATCTTAATCGTGGTTACCTTTGATGAATACTGTTTTTTTTTTCTTTCAAAGTTAATGTTGATGAGAAAAGTGTTGGAGTTTGTTCAATCTCCCGAGGGAATGATCGGAGAAGGAATAAAATGGGCATTGTTGCTGGCGTTGTGCGACATGACCCGCACAATCCTTCTCACTTGGAGTTGGAACAACAATTACAGAACAGCTCTGAGATTCAAGAGTGCATACTTGGGTATGCTGTATCGAAAAATCATAAGAATAAATGATTTCACCAACAAAAGTTCGGGAAAGGTATATTTTTTCAACATAGGAATATATATTGTACACTCGAACGCACATATCACATATAAACGTGTATGCATACACATCGATAAGTTTTAGTTTTAGGCGAATCATGTATATGTTTTTATAAATTCTGCGAGTTCTTTATTGTCGAATGCAGAATGATATTTGCTCCTAAAACAAAATGTTTGAAGCAAGACAGCGAATTTTGCGCAAAAGCATGTGTAAGATGCATTGCCTAAAATCTTTCAGGCTACAAATCCTATGTTTTCGCGAATTTGAGTTTTTTCATTTCTATTCACCCAGGAATACGTATGTCTGAGCGAGTAGGTTTACACGATTCGCCAATCAGAAGTATGTTTGGTTTCAAGGTATATTTGACCTTGTTTTAACCAAATTTGAACCATATTTACATTTCAGGTGATCAATATGATGTCCAATGATGGTCAACGAATGTTTGACGTTTGCGTCTTTGCGCCGACTATAATAGGTGGACCTGTGGTCACCGTGTGCGGAATTATATATATATTGTGGATACTGAGTCCAATGGCATTATTGGGCATGCTGGTGTTTTTCTTATTCTATCCTATCCAGGCAAGTAATAGTGAAACTTTTGAAATGCTCCATAAGGTTAATGTGACGTAGAAAGGTTTTACTGTGTGACATAATAAACTTCAGACAAAATAAAGGGCCATCAGCCATGGAAAAATGACTCGGTTGAGACGTCAATATCGTACAGAGGTGAGCGAACGTCACATATGCAATAGCATGACCGAGAATAAAAATTGTAGCGTCAGCGTAGATATTTTTGTCATTGGCACTACACGATATTACATATTTTCTACACGACTTGTCCAAGGGCGAGATTTTCGTAACATAATTAATTCAAACGATATTGCACTCGTAAAAGTGCAAATGCAAAAATAAACTATTCTTTATATCTGGTACACTCGATAAAGACAAATGCTATTTTTTATTCATAGTTGTATTTACAATGTCCCTTGGTATGCCCTTGTCGACTTTTACGATCTCATGCCGCATATCTTGACGCGTCCACCACTATCGTTTGATCCTATACACTAATTAAGCAGGATTTTGAAAACTTTGAAATCCTGCTTACAATATTTTTCAAAACCGATCAGAATATTTTTCAAACTATTCTTATCATTAGAAATGGTACAGCAATTATTTGTGTGGGAAAAAACATCCTTATATATCTACTTATCCAAACTCACTTTAATTGGGCACTAGCAGTAGTAACCCAGCCAACCGGGTTATTTGCTAACAACTTGAAACACAAAGAGCACACATTTGTTGTACAAGAGTAGTTTTAGTTTGTTTGGGTTTTTCAGGCTCCCCCATTCCAATATTAACTGTTGTATTATGTTCAAGAGATAGGAATTGTTAAAAAATATTCCAGTTCATTTTAAGATTGAATATTCTCTCCTCGATTCGCCTTGTTCGTCATATTTTTTGCGCACCATATAGACATATTTTCATAATGTCTTTCTCAGAACGTATCAATTATTCATTCTAGTATTCGATATCACGGTTGAACGGTTACTTTAAGGCGAAGAGCGTCAACATTTCCGACGAAAGAGTATCAGTGGTGAATGAAATATTGGACTGTATCAAATTGATCAAGATGTACGCTTGGGAAGATCCATTCCGTCTAAATATCATGGGTAAGTGATTAGTGCTCGATACGCTGGTTGCAGGTAACGATACTCAACACAAACGATGTTATTGTTATGTGGCAGAGATTCGAAAGAAGGAGCAAAAATGGCTGCACAGAATTACGTACGCCAGAAGTTTCGGAATATCTCTGTCTCCCGCAATACCGGTAATCTCCGCCATTGTCACGTTTCTCGCTCATGTAGCAGGAGGTAATAATTTAACTGCCGCTCAGGTAAGCATCAAGCCTAATGAATAATTTTTCTTACTGCATTTATAAGTGTTACGGTCAATGATCTATGCAACCCCGACTCTTATAGATTTCATTGGTATATTATGTGGAAGGGTTCAACGAATAATTGATGTACGTATTTCCCCATAAAAAGTTTCAAGTATTGTGTAGAATAGTTCATGGCACTTTTTGATATATACTTAATGGTATTTTTTATTCGCTCAAAGATGAACACTATGCACCGATCTCGATTAAGGGATTAGGTTGCTCCGACGACCCAAAAATCAGGGTTTTAGGGAAACAAAATAACTTTGAAGGAATATGTAAGATGAGCGAAAAATCGTTTTGACATTTATTTCAATCAGCAAAGTTTTATACGAAATTTCACCTAAAAAATATTTAAAATTTAAGAAGTTATAAAGTATCTTGTGAAGGACGTTTGAACGTGAGAAGCTCAACGGTGTATTTGATTTTGGCCACCCGGTTGATCTGATTTTAAAAAAAAACACCTTTTCTCAAAATAGATAGTATTGACTAAGACTTTATCCAGCTTTTTTATTATCGTCTTTATTGTGTATAAACTGACATCATTATTTTAAATTACTAATGAAAAAAGATGTTTAGAAGAAAAACGTCACTCAAGAATAAAGTACTATTAGACGGAATAAGTGTGGCAAGTATCAAATCAATCTGTTGGTTAGATGTCGAGAAATCGTGTACACCGTCTTGAGAAATATAGTTTCGAGAAAAACGCGTTTAAAGTTTCACTAGAAGTTGTGATCATAAGATGACGTTCAATCTGCGACTTCTTTACCATACGTTGGACCTCCCTCTTCAATTTGAGTTGCCTCAAGCGATGAACGAGCTTTCGTCATCTACACAGTAGCCTAACCCTTCAGATGCGAAATAATCGTTAAAGTTCCCTTTGTAAAGTAACTTACAATTTCATAGAATGTTTTAGCTCGTTAACACAGATAATTGTTTTTTTGTTTAATTGACAAAAATATTAGGACGCCAAATAAGACTCCGCCGTCTATTTATTAAAAATTGGGCATTCATTGTGAAAGAACGGTACTTTATGTTTTATTCAAATTGAAATTGTTTGTTGAGTCACTCCTAATATAAGTGTAAGTTCTTCTTGCGTTTGGCACGAATCTCCCTCCAATAATACTTCCACTTCTGCGTCTTCAACTTTCGGCCTTTCGCTACGTTCTTTGTCTTCGACGTCAAACTCACGGTTTTTTAAAACCACTTACCACTTCTCCTACTTAACGCAATCAAGCAATCGATACGCCTCAGCTGCAGATTTCTCCAAATTAAAGAAGTAAATCAAAAGTTGCCGCAAATAGCGGTTATTCGGCTCAAAACTCGACATCTTCGCACGAAAAAAATTATATGATGGCTGATACAAAATCGCTAATACTTCAAGGTTATGGTCTTGCCAGATGTCCAGCACTACGATATGACGTTTTACATCTGACGATTTCAACCATAACCTCCTGGTGGGGCCATTTTTTGTCAAACGGCGGAGACATTTGTATTCCCAATATTTGTCATGGAAAAGTGACGAATTTATAATTAATGATCGTACTGATTGGCAGCGCAATCATTAAGCCTGCATTTTCATTAAATTCCATAAAAATATAATCTCCCACTTTAATATCCGGACGGTGTGATAGTAATGCAAGATTACCTTGATCTTCCGACAACTTTTCGTCAACAAGCCAGTATATTTAACTCAGTCTTGGAGGCCAACTAAAGTTTTTCAACCCAATCTTTCTGGACACGCTGCATAGAAGATCTTTTAATTCATTTCTCAACTTTGCTACTTGGAACAAAGTGAATGAATTTGAACTTTGTTCCGTATAGACAACTGTTGAGAAAATTTCCGATGAAAAGTTGAAAAAGTATCAGTCAAACTCAAAGGAATGCTCATTCACTAGTGCCATAGTGATAGCGTAACATACACTTATCAAAAAACTACACCAGTTCATTTGTGCCCATTTTGTATAGCTCGATAAAAAACACTTCGTATCGTTTATTTTGATCAAGACATGTCAATTTATGGAACAATTTTTCCTGTGCATACTAAGGTCCTTCATCAAAAGTATGCCACATATTGAGAAATAATAATCACACGTTTTACCGCCATGAAATACTTACAGTATTAAACAAATTACAGGCTTTCCCGATCACAACGTTCTTGATAAATAACATGAAGCACGCTCTCTCGAGCCTCCGGGAGGCTACCCGTTATTACGTCGAATGCAGAATATCATTTGCAAGAACCAAGGTTTTTTCCTTCAATGAGTTCTCTAAGTTTCGTTGTGCAAAAATTGTATTAAATATATATGACGTATTCCACGTGATTCCGGTGGACTTTTTCCCTGACCTCCGCCAAATCGATTTTTTTAAAATCTGATTCCATTGACTAAAAGACACCCTGATTTTTTTTACGTTTTTCGAAACAACCCTTAGTCAAGTAATAATTTTTTCCGAAAAAACGCCCCTATTTAAAAATCAGAAAAATTCCCAAAAATGCGTGATTATATGCAAAAATTTTCAAGCTATCACCCGCAGTGGAAGTATGATTTTTTCTATGCTGAAGACGACTTCAATTGAAATTTGTATCAGAATTTTTTGCCTGCTAACGAAAAAATCATACTTCCACTGCGGGTGATAGCTTGAAAGTTTTTACATATAATCACGCATTTTTGGGAACTCTTTACAGATTTTTAGATCGGGGCGTTTTTTTCGGAAAAACAATTTTTTTTTACTAAGGGGGTTGTTTCGAAAAATGTGAAAAACAATCAGGGTATCTTTTAGAGTCAGTGGAATCAGATAAAAAAAAAATAAATCGACTGGGCGGGGGTCAGGGCAAAAGTCCACCGGATTCACGTGGAATACCTCATATATATATTGGGTGTACTAAAAAGAAATCCATCATTTTTGCATGAAATTGGAGGCAAAAATAATGAATTTCTTTTTACTACACCTAATATATGTTACAGTTCATACCCATTTTCATTTTACACGCATTTTACCTACTCAAAATCCGTTCTGACTGAATGCCTCCGTTACAAATAGTTTTTCCTAGTCAAAACTACAATTTATCTTTATACACCTAAACAAAGCAAAACTTTCAATCAACTCAGTCAGGTCAGTCAGACCAGGGGTTTACGAGATAAAACGCGTTTAAACGGAAAACGGGTTTTATCTGTAACATATACCGGGTGACCCATTTTAATCTTACCCCTGATTTTTCTCGGAAAACATTGTTCGGATTAAATATTGTGTATAACAAAAGTTTCAGGAGTTAAGAGCGGGGTAAAGTTAATTCGGCGAAAAAAAGGAATGTTTTTAAGATTTTTATTTGGCGTAACGAATAGTGTTCGTTTATTGAAAAATTTACATATAATAAAGTAACATTTGAACAACATTCTCCTAAATTTGCATTGCAAAATATTCAAAATTGAGCGAGTGAAAATTGAACCCCGGAGGCGCCTCGAAAAAAAGTTGGTTTGTGGTGTGCACCATAACTCGCAACAGAATCATCTGAAACAAAAAATCAAAATGCATTTGTTAAAGGAGATGTTTCTCGAGGTAATGACGGGAGGATTTTTTTTTTCGATTTTTCGTAGCACTTGGGAGCCAAAAACTCGATTTTCGCTAAAAAAATCGGCTAATTTGTAATTAAAAATTGGTAATTAAAAAAAATTAGTAAGTAAAAATTAGTAATTAAAAAAAAACAAAAAAGCTCTCGACAATACCTGGTGAATTATGTGAAGAAATACTGTGCAAAATTTCAAAGCGATTGGTCCAGTAGATGTTGAGTTATCGTGCACACGGACTTCAAATATGACAAGTCTCAGAAAAACGGTTTGAAAAACGCAGAAGAGTTTGGTCGCTTAGCGCTCATTGCACATAAGTTTGAGAACACTTTTCGATTGCATAAAAATCTGAGAAAATTCATGCATATTAAAGGTACTCAAAAGATTAATTTTGCATAATAATAATTCCAAAATTTTATTAACAAAATGATGAAAAAAAAAATTAGTCAACAAATTTCCCCGCAACCCAATTTTTTTTCGTGATATGTTCATTTTTCTGAATACGTATGAATTTTTTCAGATTTTTCAATTATCTTTGAATTTTTAGAAATTCAAAATAAAACTCGATAATTTTCTTATACTCACTCAAAGTCGTCGATGCCAGGTCCGTAGAGCAAAAGGCTTCCATCAAGATGATCGAGAGCATCTTTTTGCGTTTGTCTACGCAAAACTCTGATGTACAGACTGATGTGTATACTAATCTACACCATGCCTCGAATATACATAACGGGACCGGAACAGGCCCGTTTATCAAGAAATTTATTCGGGGTCGAAAAATACAACAGCGCGCCGCGCAGCTGCCGCCCAGGTACAAAACCCGGCATTGAGCAATAGACGCTCAAATACTCATAACTTCGTCAATTTTACTCCGATCGACTTGAAATTTTAACACAATATTCTTGATATATTATGCATTTATTTAAAAAATGAAAAAAAAAATTTTAATACTTTACCCCGTCCTTAAAGAGGGACGTTTGAAAAAAAAAATTTGGTCGATCCAAAATTCAAATTGGCGGCGTTAAAATGGCCGACATGTTTTTTCTAATGGAAACATACCTTTTTTTATCACCAAAAAATGTGTCAGCTTAAAACCAACAAATCATGTTGGAATTTTTTTTGGATAAAGTTCATAATTTTCAAGTTAGGACATCACTTTTAACTTTTTTTTATATGTATTCCTCAGAGATACGGGGTCCTTCCCCTTTTACCATCCCCTCCTTCATTCCTTCCATTCCTCCGAAATTCACAACTCTTCCAGAGTTCCCTACATTCCTTCCAGAGCCCCCCCCCCCCCCCCGAGTGTTCACCGCAGCCACTCTTTCCTAATGCACTACTGTATCGCATTTGCACGAGGGCCCAGGGAAACTGCGGAAAACCTGAGCCAATACAGGCGGCTATATTTAGCTGAGCTTCAGTTGTATTACCATCAAAAACTCAGACAAACTGCTTCCCGCTCAGAGGTTGTGGCGTAAGCCAGTGCACGGGCAAGCGGTCACCGCTCCAAGTATTGATAGCCTCCAATGCTGCTTACCTTCAGTGACCGCCGAGCTCGCACACCGACCGCGCGCCCACCTCCTTCGGTTTCATTTTTAACTATTTTAGCGGTATTCAGGATGTACCATGAGGAGGTCTTTAACGTACCAAGTATAGGTGCGTGTGCGTGTGCGTGTGCGTCTCCATGCGCGTACGTACGCGGAGGTGCGTATGTGTTTTTTTTTTCAATTTTTTTTAAATGAGGGGACGAACGCCGCGTCTATTCCCGTGTGTGGAACTCAGGGTCTTAAGGGGTAAGGCCACTGTAAATTTTTTGAAAAATCGATTTTTTTTTATTGGCTTAGAAAATAGTTTAAACCCTCTAGAATAAGAAAAAAAAGGTCCTGTGCGAAAAAAAATTTGTTGTCCTTAGGAAATGAAGGTCGCCGCCAAGCGTGTCAAAACTTGCTCCGAAACGACTGCAATTATATCGGAGGTGGCGATTCCAAAACTTTCAAAGGCATCGTGGATTCGAAGCCTTATGAAAATGTTGATGTTAAAAAAAAAGAGTGCATAGATCACGTGCAAAAAAGAATGGGCACTCGATTGAGAAACTTAAAAAAAGGAACAAAAGGTCTCGGGGGAAGAGGAAAACTCACTGCCAAATTGATTGACGAACTAAGCTTTATTACGGCTTAGCAATCCGTCGAAATTCCGATTCCATCAAAAATATGAAAAATGAGATCTGGGCAACCCTTTTTCACAAAATGTCAACGGATGAAAAGCCTCAGCACGAAAAATGTTCGGAGAATTGGTGCAGTTGGAAGAAAGCGAAAGCAGAAAATGCCTTGGATGCGTATCATCACAATCAGCCAATGAGTGAGGAGGTTTATCAAGCCATCAAACCCATCTACATGGAATTGAGCCGGGACGAGTTGCTGGAGCGTTGCTTGGGGGCCTATACTCAAAACAATAACGAAAGTTTCAACGCTACCGTTTGGAGTTTGGCCCCCAAATCATCCTCAAGCGGAAAAACTGTACTAGATATTGCGACGGATATCGCTGTTTGCATATTCAATGGCGGCCTTACCAACGTCTTGCAAATATTCAAGATGTTGGAGGTGGAAATTGGTGTACAGTTATATAATTTCTGCATCGAAGCCGACGCCAAACGCATCACGCACGCGGAGACATCTCTGAGCGACGCGGCCAAAAGTGCGCGTGCGCTCCAAAAATCAACCAGGAAAGACGAAGAAGACGAAAATTTGGCTATCGAAGGACAAATGTATGGTGCTGGGATTGCAGACTAACGGTAACAATTTTTTTTAACTTCTTTTTTTAATTTTTTCCAATAAAAAACTATTCGCAAAACTTTAAACGCGTTTTTCTCGAAACATGCTTTTTCAAAATGGCACGCAGCATAACTCGAACAATTTTCATTTTTTTTACTTGAAATTTTAACCAGATGTGAACATTTACATTATCTTGAGAATGTCAATCGGAATTTTCAAGAACTTTATTTATTGATTTTTTATTAACAAAAAACTTGCCGTTTTTTTCGTCAAAAATCAATTTTTTTTTCAAACGCACGCCAAATCCACAAAAATTCATACTTTTTAAAATCCGATCGACATTCTCTAGCTATAGCCCTCTAGATTAATGGTTTTTTTTTTTGTTCTAGATTCAAAAGTGCACCAGTGGTGCTGCGTGCCGCGGAGCCCTGGAAGCAAAACATGTCCCGGGAAGATAGCTGTGGAACCGCCATTTTGTTTTTTTTTTTACTGTAAAAAAATTTTATAATAAAGTTTAATGTATGCCCGATAACACCATTGAAAGTTTTTTTTCAAATACCTTCAATTTTGGGAGCAAAAAATTAGTGAAAAAACCTTTTTTTTTGGGCCGTTACAGTGGCCTTACTCGTTAATACCCACTAAAACTCCACCTCCTTTTCTTCTTACCCTAGATCTCTCCGCGGAACTGCCGTCAGGCATTATCTCGCGTGGAAAGGGCCAGCGATTAGCTGTTCCTCCAGTGCAGGCCACCACCCAATCGCTGGTGGTTTTCGATTCGGTGGTTCGGTTTTTACCGCCTTCGTCTCCTCTCCTTTTCTTCTTGCCGAAGCTTCTTCATTATTATTGCGGCGTAATTAGCCACCCCATCCCAGGTCATGCGGGAGCGCAACATCTGTGCTGTCAGGTACTCTGTTGTAAAGTGCATGCCGATCAGTCGCGTACGACATCTTGATCAAGGAGATCATCTTGATTCCCTCATGGGCATTGCTCTTGTCTCTCACGAATTCGTCCAACCGGCTAACCAAGCTCCCGAGCTTTAAGAAAGCTTTCTGCTCCTTGCTCTCGCCTGTAGCTTCAAATATCCCCGTGGCCAGGGTGTCCACTACTGGAGCACTGCAGTCGTTGGATGACGACGCCTGGGGGAGCCTGCCTGCTCACTCCCAGCCGCCGATACTGGGGATCCGAGCCCCTGCACCGTAACCGGTAATTGTTCCTTTCTACTCGCCATAGTCTGTTCATTTTCGGGGTTCCTTCCTCTAGCTGGATTTCGGTCCACCCCGAGTATTTAATTCCCTCGGTACCCGACATATCTGCCGGGCATCCCCCTATCCGCCACCTGGGGAGGCGCCCGATTCGGGACCCAGCAAACCCGGCACGGGTGTGGTTACATCCTAGTGAATGTGCAGTAGGAGTCTTCTCTCGGTTATTCCCAATATCCTCATTTGCCGTTATAACGTTATTAAATGTATAAATCTAAAAATAAGACGCATAATAGTATAAAAAGGAACGTGCGTACGTTTCGCACGTAGATTTGAACCACAGCGATATATGCACGATAGCAGCACCGTCAGTCATCGAATTTTCCCATCACCCTGGATTTTAGACGCTATGCAGAGCCTTACCGCAGTAAATCTTTAGAAGTATCGAGGATAGATTGTTTAAACATAACATAGAGTAAACGGCTCTGACGAATTTATAACTTTGACTGAAAAATAAGACATCCGGCTTGCAGCGTAATCTGATATATAAACTTCTCGATATGAAAAGTCACCATAGCCGTAAATCTACTTAACACAAACCATGGGTATGCTTAGATGCCAGATATCGAACCCTATATCCCATGCGCTTTTTTTGTTGAAACACGGGACAAAGGTCGCCTTCTCTTTATATAGGACAGAGGTCGCCTTCTCTTTATATAAGACAAAGGTCCCCTTCTTTTCATACGCATAATTATTGGAACCGATACTCTGGAATTAGGTCACGCGTGTGCCTAACGAATCTGTGACTTATCCGCACACCATACCGCGACCAATCACGCCAATTATTCACGACCAATGGACCAATCCCTGAAGACCTAGATGACCAAAACCACACTCTTCCTAAGGTTCCTTCTCCCACCAGTGCATTCCTCCTAATTTTCATATCAAGAAAGATTTCCTTCCTGAACCCCGTCTCCCGTCAACTACCATTACATCAAGTTCTTCTATTGAGTCTCAATCCCAGTCTCCCGACAATCTTCATCAATTTCAATCCCAGTCTTCCGGCAATCTTCTTCGAATCTAGAGTTGAGTCTCCTGACAATCGTCACCAAGTCTTTTTATCGAGTCTTAATTCTGACCCGCGTACTAGCACTCTAATTAGTCTCAAGTGCTTCTCGCCGTACACACATAAACATCTACATCGCCGAGCGACCGAAAATCTTGTGCAAGTGCTACGAGCACCTTGACCAACGCTTGACCTCGCTGGTACCAGGGTACCAGCGAGGGCCCTTCGCCTTACGAGCGTCAGCCGATATTTTTACGAGCGAGCGCACACGACCGTACGAGTGAACGTATACACAAAAACCAACACCAACAAATGTAAGCGAACCACATCATTGTGTCATTTTTTCGGTATCATTCCGTTACTCTTCCGTTATTGTCAATTCGCACAAAAATCCGACTATCCATATAGAATAAAAAGTCGGTTAAATTTACACGAGCTTGTCGAATTATTCCTCAACAGCGAAATATAACGCAATGCCTTAACCCTATTCTTTCCCACGCACTACCCCTTTTTACCCTCATCCAGTGCTATTGCGCTCGGCTTAGGCAATAAAGAGGGAAACAAAAATATTATGTTCGCGTCCCTTCCGGATATGACTGTGTGTGTTTGTTTGGGTGTGTGTGTGTGTGTGTGTGTGTGTGTGTGTGTGTGTGTGTGTGTGTGTGTGCGCGCGCGTGCGCGTGTGTGCGTGTGCGTGTGTGTGTGTGTGTGTGGAACACTCACAAGGGTTACGTATCTGCGGCTCGTCACTATCGCAGTATTTTTCGACTCCAAACTCTCCTTGTGAGTGTACTCTAATCCCTTCCTAGAGATGTTCAAATATTCCTCCATTGATGTTTAAACATGCCTGAACTCTTCTCGCAAAACCAAGAACTGTGCATAGGCAAACATCTCTCGGGATTGCACGGCAGGCAGTTCTTATCATCTCCTACGCACAGTTGATGGTTTTACGAGAAGAGTTCAGGCATGTTTAAATACGAATGAAGGAATATTTGAACAGCTCTAAGAAGGGATCAGAATACACTCACAAGGAGGGTTTGGAGCCGAAAAATACTGCGATAGTGACGAGCCGCAGAAACCTAATCCTTGTGAGTGTTCCACACGCACGACCGCGCGCGGGCACACACACACCTGCGTACACACGCATATGCAGACGCACACGCCGACGCACTTACACTTGGTACGTTAAAGACCTGTTCGTGGTACATCCCGAATACCACTAAAATAGTTAAGGAAGCTTTCCAGTGTGACAGCCCGAAAAATCGCTGTTTTTCGCGATTTTTTTTTTTAAAGAAAAAATAATCTAATCGGTCTGGTTTTTTTTGTATATTAATTGGGTATTGAAGAATACAAAACAATTTTTTAAAGATCGATTTATTTATTAATTAATATCTATAAAAATGATGAAACAATTGTTGCAGAAAATGCACTTGGATGTGGTGTCCACGTTGGGGGTCACAATTTTGATCTGAAACAAAAAACACAAAGATTATTGATCGGTATATAATTGGCTTTCGTGCTATGGAGGCTTTTTTTTTTTTTGCAAAAATGGCGCCGGTTTGAACAAAAAGTATCGATTTTAGCATTTTTTTGGCAGTTTTTTTTACAAAAAAATAGGTAGATGTCAAAAAAAAAAAAAAGCTTCCATAGCACGATAAACAATGACGTTAAGAATATTGTGTAAAAAATTCAACTCGATAGCTTTAAAACTCTGCCCTCCACGTTGGACACCGTTTTGAAAAATGCTGCTTCGAGAAAAACGCGTTCAAAGTTTCGCTGTAGCTGTAGCGCTCCGTTGCCTTCTTCCAAGAAATGCTGTACAGTAACCGAAATAATCTGAATTTCGGCATGAAAATTTCAGGGAATATTCGGAAGAGTGTGTACTATTCGATAAAGCAAAAAAAAAATCGATTTTTTGAAAATTTCACACTGGAAAGCTCCCTTAAAAATGATGAACCGACAGTGGTGGGCGTGCGGTCGGTGTGCGGACTCGGCGGTCACTGAAGTTAAGCGGTATTGGAGGCTGTCAACACTTGGAGCGGTGACCGTTTGCCCGTGCACTGGTTTGCGCGTCATCCTCTGACCGGGAAGCAGTTCGTTTGAGTTTCTGATGGTAATACAACTGAAACTCAGCGAAATATAGCCGCCTGTATGGGCTCAGGTTATCCGCAGTTTACTTGGGCCCCCGTGCAAATGCGATACAGTAGTGCACTAGGAAAGAGTGTCTGCGGTCAACACTCTGGGGGGGAACTCTGGAAGGAATGTAGGGAACTCTGGAAGGATTTCGAATGTCGGAAGGAATGAGAGGAATAAAGGAGGGGGTGGTAAAACCGGAAGGACCTCGTACCTCTGAGGAACACATATTTTTAAAAAAGTTGGAAATGATGTTCTAACTTGAAAATTGTGAACATTGTCAAAAAAAATTTCCATCAAAAGTTGTTGGTTTTGAGCTGGCAATTTTTTTGGTGATGAAACAGGTATGTTTCCATTTAAAAAAAAACATGTTGGCTATTTTAAAGCCGCCATTTTGAATTTTGGATCGACGAAATTTTTTTTTCAAACGTCCCCCTTTAACCCCTTAAACTTTTGTTTAACACAATATCTGGGCCGAGCAATATTTTCCGAGAAAAATCAGGTGTAAGATTAAAATGGGGCACCCGGTATATCACAGAATGCTTCACTGGTGGCAGTTTTTTATCACAAAAACTGTATATGCATAGGGAGAATGGAAAAAAGTATACTGCTATCCTACGGCTATGGAAAATACGTATATTAGTATTGGGGCATGTATTCTTAACGAAACTACTATGTGTACTTGACTTCCCTTCATTAAAATGAAGAAGTAAAGCTTTAACGATACTGGTCGGAGAGGCAAGAGCGAGGGAACACCTTATTGTCTGCAAAAAACTTTTCCATGGGGATTCTCGAGCTCGCATGTTTGTCTAATTTTCTCGTTTCAAATATTACTTTAAATCTGTTTTTTTTTTCAGGTATTTCCGTTTGTAACGCTTCTCAATACGCAGATTCGGCATATGTTTTCATTCGTCGAAATATCGATAACTAGTATCATTGAGGCAAGGATTTGTTGTAAGAGATTAAAGGTGTATATTATTAACTATGCTAATTAAATATAATCGAAAATCTACTTACGGGCAACAAAACTGTAGTGCCGAGCTTTTGATATCTCTACAAGTTTCGAATGATGGGATTACAAAACACGATCAGTTTGGTCGAAACTATTGCTGGTAAACGATGCAATGTGATCGTATATTATAGTTCTTTTTCAACCAATTTTTTCCAATACCTTTCGCGTACAAGTGCGATCCTTGAATAAATTGAACGCGCACCATGTGGAGAAAAAAATCCAAGTGGTGCATATATCTTCGGCACGATTGAGGCGATCTTTTTCTTCGAGCAGTTTTTCAAATGAAACAAAAAAACTATCCACCTAGTCGTATATATTTATTGTAAAATATCGTTTACAGTGAATGTTTCATTCTAATCAGTGAAATCCTCATTTAGTCAGTAATGAGATTAATTTCGATACTCGCTAATACGCGTAACATTGAGGTGGAACGGTATAAATTTCGAATAACAATAACCCGACTAGTTGAGTTTGCTTGTCGATAGTTTGATGGAAGCTGAATAACAGCGAGTTGACAATTGTATCGAAGTTTGCTGAATTAAACCCCTACTCCGATTTTATTCTCAGATTTTTTCAACTGTATTGCTATCGCTGCATTCTCTATTTTTCAAATAATTAATTTTTTAGTCGCCCGATTGTCATATTGATTACGCGAATGAATTATTTTGGAAAATTATTCTAGTAGTTACCTTGTACGATAACTGGAGATGCATGATTTTTCCCCCGTATATTCTACAAATATGAATCTTCACTTTTGTGATTATATTTTAAAAAAGTGTAAGATTAGGCTTTCGATTATTAATTCGTCTGTTCGAATAAATCATTATATAGATGGTATGAGGATATTGTTATACTTCTTACAAATTTGAAACCGTCGACGTTCAATCCCAACTATTCGCACGGAAAACTGAAACAGTCTACGATGCAGCTGGCTAATAATAATTGCTGTTTATCCGAAAATCAACCGATCATTTTGTAAGGGTGAAACATCAAGAATTCTGAAAATCCACGACATCATTCGAAACTCATGGTGCCCCGGGTATAATACATTTGACTCTTGAATCGAACAAATAATTTAACTTCATTTTCAGACATTTCAGTATCGCAATGCCATTCGAAACACGGGAAAGCTTGTTATTTAAAGCTCCACGCGCATTTACGCCGGAGGTGAAGTCAAGTGCAGGGATTTAATGTTGTTCATTTGTACTTGAATGTATTTGTTGATCTATAGTATTTTTTCTACTCTCCATCCTCGTCGGAAGCGACGGATGATCGTTGTTGTCCGCTAATTGTCGCAATTTTTTTAATTACCCACATCCCGTACGCTATTTTCTCATAGTTGGGTAAAAATCATGCGTACGACGATTTTTATTGACGTAAGCCATTGTCCCGATGTATCGCTCGTGTTTCATTTCAGCTGATGGGAATATGCACGCAAATATACGTATACGCTTAGCAATATTTTGTGCTTCGCAAAAATAAAGAATGCGCAAACCTACCAAAACTAAAAAAACACCCGGTGTATAACTCAATTAAAACGATTTGTACAGAAAAGTATAATAATTAGTTAAGGATTCAATAAAAACGAACGGAGGATGTAACAAATAATTTTTGTCTCGATAGAGCATACTCGTTATGGAAGATTCGCATTGCCTCGTGTCGAGACCCATAGTCAAGACTCAAGCACTTTCAATCGTCAACGGCACATTTACATGCGAAGCTAACGAGAAATTGATAGAAGAACGAAAAAACCAGAAGTCTAGGAATAAGTAAGTTATATATTTAATGTATATGTACTGTGATGTGATTTCTCGGAATCGCGTTATAAAGATACGCTCCCAACCGCCAAATTCGTTTTTTTGCCCCGAGTGCTACCATCACGTTAATGCGGTATTAAGGGCCCTTTCTCCTTGTTTCGTTATGTTTCGGTTACGTTTGGTTTTGTTTGGGTTGGTGTATGGAACTCCGTCGAGCGGCTTGTCGCTCATCGCAGCGAGCATTCCGACCGAGGGGAGCACCCAACCAATCCCTCTCCGGGAATCGGTGCACAACCTGCTGAGACGACGCGGCGCCCCACCGTTAACGGACAACACCACTGTGACGGCTTCAAAAAATCGATTTTTTGAAAACCATCTAGAAAAATCTAAAATACATTTAAGATTAAGATGCCGTTGGATCCAGGTCGAAAAAATAATTATTTTCGGAGATATTGAATATTTTGTGGAGCGGTGCAGCGCTCCGTGACGCTCGGGGTCCCGCGCAGCTGCGCGCCTCAGGGTCGGCAGGTATATCGAATAGCGATCCATACGACGGTTTCGAGATAAAAAAAAGAGTGCATCGATCATGTCCAAAAACGTATGGGGACGCGCCTCCGCGAAATCGTGAAAAAACAAAAAGGATTGTCTGGCAGAGGAAAGCTCACCGGAAAATTGATTGACGAGTTGAGCACATATTACGGCTTGCCTATTCGGAGGAACAGCGATGATGGTGAAAAAATGAGGAAGGCAATTTGGGCAACTATCAAACATAAAATATCCACAGATAGTGAGCCACAACATGACGATTGCCCAGAGGGAGCCGAGTCGTGCATGGTGTTTGTGACAGCGAGCGGTCGCAAGCGGTAATATTTCTGAATATCGCCATAAGCCGCCTCTTCCTGAGGAAGTATTGAAGGCAATTACGCCAGTCTTCGAAAATTTGAGCAGAGACGATTTGCTGCAGCGTTGTTTGGGCGGCTTCACGCAAAGCAACAACGAAAGCTACAACAAATCAGTTTGGGCAATAGCCCCCAAGTGTCGGTCCGGGAGCAAAAAAATCGTCGATATTGCAGCTGATATCGCGGTATTATTATTCAATGATGGCCTGAGAAGCCTCATGAAAGTTTTGGAGACGATGGGCATAACTATCGGCCAAAATTGTTTCGATTTTTGCGTTGAAACCGACGCAGCGCGGATCGAGCTGGCGGAGCGCTCGCTCAAAGACGCTGCAAAAGAGGCAAGAAGAGCCTTCTACAAATTCGAGAAAAGATGCTAGGGACAATGATTTGCTTCTTGAAGGCCAGCTATATGGTGCCGGCATCGCTGATTAAAGGTAAACATTTTTTTTCCAATTTATCGCATAAATTAACAAACCTAAAACTTTGAACGCGTTTTTCTCAAAACCACTTTTTTGAGTGCGGCACGCAGCAGAACTCGAGCAATTTTTATCCGATCGACTTCAAATTTGGACTGCATCAATAAAACTAGATTATCTAAAGAAGTACATAGGATTTTTTCGATATCTCAATAATAAAAAAAGTTATAGCCTATTTTCGACGAGAAATTTTGCTCGGAAATCGTCCTCTAATTTCAAAAGCGTGCCTATTTTTTTTAAATCAATATTTTTTCAAATCCCTATGTACTTCTCTTCAAAATATCATATTATTAACGAAAACACTCGGTATTTTTTTTCAGATCGACTTTGAAGAGAGTTCTGCTGCGTGCCGCGAACCACTGCAGAGGCAACAGTACCTGACGCGGGAGCTTCCCCAGCGTCACCATGGGGCGTGAGAAATTTGAATTTTTTTTTTTTATGTATCTTCAATAAACAACGAACAAAACAAAAAAAAATGTTCGAATATCTCTTTTGTTCCCCACAAAAAAAAATTCTTGAAAAATGGCAAAAAAACGGGGGGTCACAGTGGTGTTGTCCGTTAAGGTACATCGTGCTGGAGAGCGGGCAGATTAGATTACGAGCGGAGACTGGAGCCCTCCGTACGGCGCTTCGACTTGAAGCTGAGCCCGCTTTCGCACGATGAGCCAGGGCATGCGACCCAGAGAGCCTTAAGGCTAACGCTGGAGAAAAGTGCCCGTTGAGTTACCACTTCGTTTACGAGGTAACTCGGGCAAATATTATCGCTTCCGATAAGAAATTTTGTTTCATAAAATTTCAGCCACCGCGATTCGTAACGACGAGAATCTCGAGAGAATGGACATTAGCCCGGTTCGATCACGCGAGCGTGCTGACATTTTTTCCGTCAGTGGGCGCTCGGTTTTGCTCTCGCATCCCCTCGCGCTGATTCAAATCGCCTTCTCGATCTCCCGATGGAAACAAGTACCGTCCTTCTCCCCCGCGTACAAAAAGTCGGGTTGCGGGTCTCGCGATGGAAAGACGTGTCGTGCTCTCTCGCTGCCAAATGTGTAACGCTCTCGTTCGCGTTCCGCGTTCGCGATTGAGTTGTCGCGTAAAAGGTTCCAAGAGGTTAATCCGCTAGTTTGCGCATAATGAGCGAAGATCCTGGTGTTGTCAAAAGTGACACGTCCCGTACAAAACGTTCAAGCTAGTCCCCCGGTGAATCTCGACACTTATGCA
>OX632356.1:14965076-15010076 GCA_951751655.1 Ophion costatus | reverse complement strand
CGTGCGTGCGCGTGCGTGCGTGTGTGTGTGTGTTTGTGTGTGTGTCCGTAGGGTGGAGTGAAAAAGGTCAATTTTCGCGGATCGTATCGAAATAGTATTTCAATTTTAAACATATTTTCGCTAGGAGATCTTCTAGCGTATTTTTAATTTCAAAACGTCAAATAAAAGTTACATTCTTCTCGCTTCGAATAAGCACAGGGGGGGGGGGGGCTGAAATCGACCCACCCGGTGAGTTTTTATGAATTGTTCAGTGCCAACTGATTTTTTTGAACCCGAATTTACCCGAACAATTCGGGCTACCCGAAAAATTCGGGCTACCCGAAAAATTCGGGTACCCGATAGAGGCGGGTAATGCAAAAACGAAGCCCGTCGGGTACCCGACCCGACGCGAACATCGGGTACCCGAGTCAATCGGGCATATTTTGATTATTCCTTCAAGAATATGTCCTCATTAAAAAAAAAAGTATGATGTATTTTGGTATGTTTGATTACACCGGCACGCGGAAAACGTCCTCAATTAGTGACTGGTGCTGTGGGAATGTGAAGAAAAAAACCATATTCTTAATCTATATGCGTGCTGTGATGTGAGGTACAGGATTCAACAAAAAAAAATTACAACATGGCGAATTGCCAAACCTTAATTATCAATTTTTTCCATTTTCCTGACCATGCTATGAGTTATATCGAAATTAAAAAAAATTACTCCAACTCAATTCTACTACCAACGTTAGAAAACTCTACTGAAGGTCTATGCCAAATCCGAGCTCACTGGCCCATTCGGTTGTCAAGATATCGTGCTTGTCGTGCATCGTTTCGAAAAATACGCGTTTAAAGTTGCTGCGGCCCGACCGCACTCCCCGAGCGTACTCCTATAATTTCTATAACTCAGTTCATTTTATGATTATCATTACCCAGTTTTCTAAATACGTTTGTGAACGCCGTAAATAAATTAATACAACAAAAAAAAATAATTATATAAAAAAAATTAGACAACAATACTACCTTGACGAAAAAAATCACGCGTGAGCAACCACTATGTCATTGTTTACCCCGCATGGGAGTGATCGCCAATATTAAGGCCGATTCTTGTCGGACGACATTTGAAAGAAAGAAACTTTGCTCACAATGGCAGACCCTACCAGAGGAACCTCAATAGTTATCAAGTACCCTGTATTATTCACAAGCGGTGTTCCACTTGTATTGAAAAAGCAAACCTACTTGAAACGAGAAGTAAAACAAAAGTCGCACCGATACGGATCGTACGTATTCGAAGAATGTGTAAAACGGCATGGTCCGTTTTTCATTTGCTTGACCTTCTCAAGATGATTTTAGGGTCTATTATGTTTTATACATAGTTCCGTATCTTCAACCAGGCGGTTTACGGTAATTTTTAAAGGGTCAATTCTGAAATATCCGCGTAAATATGTATCGTAGATTATTTACTCGTACTTTGACTACATGACTTTTTTTGTTATTTTGTTTACAATACATTAGTTATGTTCATGTACGTTGTTCAGGCGTCTATCAATAATTTACATTTACATAGTCTGCACGATGACTGCCTTATGGGTTAATGTTTTCAAAACATGCAAAAAGATTCTTGTAAATTAATTCTATAGTTCTAGTCTGTAGATCTATTTTTTTGTTAAAAAAAAGTTATCACATTTTTAAAAGTAAAATTTTAAATTGTAGGAAGATTTTGTTTTTGTGTTCAATTTTGCGTTTATGTGTTTATAACAGTCCTTAAATAGAAAATAAAAAATTGCTCGAAAACTGCAGCGTCTACCTCCGGAGATTGAAAGAAAATCGGCATTGAAAAATAATAAAAACTGTTCAAACGTTCTTTTTTTCTGTTTATTCTAGAAACAATCGTGGAATTTTCAACGATGAAAAAAGCCGACTGCTTTTATCGCCGAAAAGAATGGAAATACTGCATGAAGTAATGTTCGAAGCAACGAAGGGCAAACTCATAGGTATATGCGGTCCCGTAGGAAGTGGCAAAACGAGTTTATTACTCGCCTCGTTGGGACAAATGCGTCTAGCAGCCGGACAATTAGCAAGAGATGGTACGTGCGCTTATGTGAGCCAGCAAGCCTGGATATTGCACGCGACCTTCAGGGAGAACGTTATTTTCGGTGAACCGTACGATGCCGAGCGTTATCACATTGCCATCGATTCGTGTTGTCTGCGCGAGGATTTGAGCTCTTTTCCAGCCGGTGATCATACCGAGATTGGCGAGAGAGGGATCAATTTGTCGGGAGGACAGAAGCAAAGGGTTGCACTTGCGAGAGCATTTTATGCCGACAGGTACATATGAAATTTTGAACGTTTTCATGCGTCATCCTCGCGGTGCACATAGGCTCAAATTGACCCGATACACATAGGGAGCGACGTGTGATTAATTAACGAGCTAAGAATTTTTCTCGATGGATTACGCCGAAATTACGATAAAATGGCACATGACAAACCAATTTCTTTCCCTAAGAGAAATGGTTGTCTGGTCCTCTTTTTGATGGTATTTTTTTACGATTAAGCATAATGAACTATCGAAAAATCGAGGCAGCATTTAATTACCCTTTTCACGCACCTCTTTCACTGTTGGGCGGACCGGAAGACCGTATGTACCACCCCACTAAACTCATTACATATTTCCCGACATATTGGCTTGCAAAAACAAGCATTAATCTGTCAAGAAAAATCGGATGTGTCATACACCCTCAGGCGACCGTATGCAGCCTGTTCTCCGTAATTCGTAATGTTAGCTTTGTATCGTAGGTTCGCTAGTATCGGCTATGCGTAAAAATCAGCCCACACACTCACGACGCAAAGCGTGAAGTGTCCAACTATGGTGATTACGAGTATTAAGGGCGGGGTAAAGTTAATTCGGCGAAAAAAGGCATGTTTTTAAGATTTTTTTGGCGTAACGAATGGTGTTCGTTTATTGAAAAATTTACATATAATAAAGTAACATTTGAACAACATTCTCCTAAATTTGCATTGCAAAATATTCAAAATTGAGCGAGTAAAAATTAAACCCCGGAGGCGCCTCGAAAAAAAGTTGGTTTGCGGTGTGCACCATAACTCGCAACAGAATCATCTGAAACAAAAAAATCAAAATTGCACTTGTTAAAGGAGATGTTTCGCGAGGTAATGACGATAGGATTTTTTTTTTCGATTTTTCGATTTTGCGTAGCACTTGGGAGCCTAAAACCCGATTTTCGCTAAAAAAATCGGCTAATTTGTTGTTGAAAAATTAGTAATTATTTAAAAAAAAAACAAAAAAGCTCTCGACAATACCTGGTGAATTATGTGAAGAAGTACTGTGCAAAATTTCAAAGCGATTGGTCCAGTAGATTTTGAGTTATCGTGCAAACGGACTTCAAATATGACAAGTCTCAGAAAAACGGTTTGAAAAACGCAGAAGAGTTTGGTCGCTTAGCGCTCGTTGCACATAAGTTTGAGAACACTTCTCGATTGCATAAAAATCTGAGAAAATTCATGCATATTAAAGGTACTCAAAAGATTAATTTTGCACAATAATAATTCCAAAATGTTATTAACAAAATGATGAAAAAAAAATTAGTCAACAAATTTCCCCGCAACCCAATTTTTTTCGTGATTTTTCGAGATTGAATACGTATGAATTTTTTCAGATTTTTCAATTATCTTTGAATTTTTAGAAATTCAAAATAATACTCGATAATTTTCTTATACTTACTCAAAGTCGTCGATCCCAGGTCCGTAGAGCAAAAGGCTTCCATCAAGATGATCGAGAGCATCTTTTTGCGTTTGTCTACTGATGAGCGGTCAACTGATGTACAGACTGATGTGTATACTAATATACACCATGCCTCGAATATACATAACGGGACCGGAACAGGCCCGTTTATCAAGAAATTTATTCGGGGTCGAAAAATACAATAGCGCGCCGCGCAGCTGCCGCCCAGGTATAAAACCCGGCATGGAGCAATAGATGCTCAAATACTCATAACTTCGTCAATTTTACTCCGATCGACTTGAAATTTTAACACAATATTCTTGATATATTATGCATTCATTTAAAAAATGAAAAAAAAAATTTTAATACTTTACCCCGCCCTTAAATAACCGGACTGATGCTGCTCCCAGCAAACTACGAGCGTGCCGCGACATATTTGAACATGACTGTGTCTGATGGTCCTTGCCCCACCCTGAGCTCGCTAGACAAGCCAGCGGGTCGCTCAGTTTGACTGTAGCAGTCGATTGCATTAGTCCACGCACTAGTGACACGTCGGAAAAATGCCAAGTGGTTAGACGGAGCAACAGGTTAACCTCAAATTTCTTGTTAAACTCGGGAAAACTGTCACAGAAGATTATGCAATGTTGAAAGAAGTATACGGGAATGAATGTTTATCCCGCACACAAGTTGTTCCGTAGTTTAAACGGTTTAAAGAAGGACGTGAAACGACCGAAGAAGATCGGCGTCCAGGACGGCCCTCAACGTCAAAAACGGACGAAAACATCGAAAAAATTGGTAAATTAATCCGCGCTGATCGTCGTCTGAGCATCCGAGGGCTTGCTGAAATGACAGGAATCGACAAAGAAAGTGTTCGACAGATTTTGCATGAATCATTTAACATGCGGAAGGTTTGCGCAAAAATTGTGCCGAAACTCCTCACTCCCGAGCAAAAGGAATCCAGACAGAACATTTGTACTGACATCCTAAACAACATCGCCACTGATCCAGATTTGTCAGACAAGGTGATTACATGTGATAAATCGTGGTTTTTTACTTGGGGACAAGATTTGAAAATGTGGACGCGGTTAAAGCAAAAGCGACGGAGGCTTTCGACCAGCTGACAGGAGAGGACTTCCAGCACTGCTTTCAGCAATGGCAACGTCGTATGGAGCGGTGTAGGGATCACCAAGGAGAGTACATTGAAGGCAATAAAACTTCTGCTGTAATTGGTGACGAATAAAAAGTGTTATAACGTCAGTCCGGTTATTTAATAGCCATACCTTGTGTTCTTTTAACGAGATGATCCCCAATGTGCATATTGGGTTTATGCATAAGTCCGTAACGACATTTCGACAGACATCGTTCGTTGTTGTTTCTTCGCTCCCATTTGCTTCAACCATATGAAGTATTGTATATGAAGTGAAAACTGAATCTTGTGCCGACATTTAAAAAATATTGCTCGAGATCCGTTAGTACAGCCGTATATTAGAATCGGAAAAAATAGAAGAAGGCTAGTTTTTTGAAAGGTGATTTTGTAGGTGCCGCGGGTGCTAAAGCCAAGTTTGCCTAAAAATCGGGGTTTTGTTCCCTAAAAAATCGTGTTTTTTTTAGGGGATGAAGGGGAATGGGGGTGGGTTGATGCTAAACTACAACCCCTACGAGGTTCGCGCCATTAGACAAAATGTTCAGAAAAATCCGGGCTTCATTTTGGTCTACAGCGCCAAAGTCGTGGAAGATCATTGTGGGGGTGAAAAAGTGGGGTGAAATTTTGAAAAATCAGTTTTAATTCAATAACTCTTTAGGAAAAATTCATACAACTTTTGTTCAAGTGGGAAAGTCGTAGCCCTTGAAAAGACGCGTCGATCGAGTATTTGAGCATCCCTCTCAGATAATATCTTCACCCCGGAACAAAAATGATATATCAAAAAAAAATTGTTCATTCAATCATTCAAAAACAGTCGATTTTTCGGGTATGGTTTAAATGTACGAAATGTAGAGAATAACTTTTTCTATATTTTCTTTTGTACGATCTCCCTTGAATTTCGGTTTTTCCAACCCCTCTCTAGGGTTGAAAATTCAAAATGAAATTCTGGAAAAACTATTGACCACACGAATTCGCCGCAGCGGAAAGATTTGTAGCTTGAACTCTCAGCTACATTCTTGTTAGCACTAATCTCGTATCTCTTTATTTTTAATTTTAAAAAGTGGGGAGAACGCACCAAAAAATCAGGAAATTTTTTTCAGACATTTGAATGAAAAAGTTGTAGTTCTCAAAAATACCCGTCGATTGGGGATAAAGTCATCCCTCAACTCTCAAAGTAAGCCCCCCCACTCCCCATAAAAAATGACGAAATACTCTGAAAACTTCGTTTTCATGATTATTTAACAACGGTTGATTTTACGGGTGCAGCTTGAATGTACGCAATGTAGGGATTAATATTCCCTACATTTTCGTTTATATAAACAACTATCGAATTTTACCATGTGTTCATCCAGTCACGAAAATGAAAATATTTTTATCCTTTGCTGAAAAAATTTTGAGTGTACGAAATTTTTCATTCGGGATAATTTATTCATTGAACATTCAGCTTCAATTTTATTCGCAGACTCAACCCCGTGAGTTTGATCCTTGGGGTTGAAGAATCAGGGTAAACAATGCTTGGTACAGTTTTTTCGAGAGTTCTCTTCGCCATGTCATTTTACGTATTTCGTCAATAAAAAATTTGTTGCCTGAGAAATATGCGTAGAATGAGAATTATATCAACCCGCATGGCCAATACCAAACAGTTATTCAATTCTCCAACTATACAAACTACCCTTAAAATACATTTATCATCCCGTAACATGTTAAGGGGTTACGTGGGTTTGAAATTTTCAAATAATCCATTTTTTAATTATGTTATCTCATAGAACAATATGTCTAGAACATTTTCCCAAAGATTTAAGTCAATCGGAGTAAATGGCTAGGGGAGCGAGAGAGAGAGAGAGAGAGAGAGAGAGAGAGAGGGGGAGAGAGAGAGAGAGAGAGAGAGAGAGAGAGAGAGAGACTGACTGACCGACTGACCGACTGACCGACTGACCGACTGACCGACTGACCGACTGACCGACTGACCGACTGACCGACTGACCGACTGACCGACTGACCGACTGACCGACTGACCGACTGACCGACTGACCGACTGACCGACTGACCGACTGACCGACTGACCGACTGACCGACTGACCGACTGACCGACTGACCGACTGACCGACGGACCGACGGACCGACGGACCGACGGACCGACGGACCGACGGACCGACCGACCGACGGACCGACCGACCGACGGACCGACGGACCGACGGACCGACCGACCGACGGACCGACGGACCGACGGACCGACGGACCGACGGACCGACCGACCGACCGACCGACCGACCGACCGACCGACCGACCGACCGACGGACCGACGGACCGACCGACCGACCGACCGACCGACCGACCGACCGACCGACCGACCGACCGACCGACCGACCGACCGACCGACCGACCGACCGACCGACCGACCGACCGACCGACCGACCGACCGACCGACCGACCGACCGACCGACCGACCGACCGACCGACCGACCGACCGACCGACCGACCGACCGACCGACCGACCGACCGACCGACCGACCGACCGACCGACCGACCGACCGACCGACCGACCGACCGACCGACCGACCGACCGACCGACCGACCGACCGACCGACCGACCGACCGACCGACCGACCGACCGACCGACCGACCGACCGACCGACCGACCGACCGACCGACCGACCGACCGACCGACCGACCGACCGACCGACCGACCGACCGACCGACCGACCGACCGACCGACCGACCGACCGACCGACCGACCGACCGACCGACCGACCGACCGACCGACCGACCGACCGACCGACCGACCGACCGACCGACCGACCGACCGACCGACCGACCGACCGACCGACCGACCGACCGACCGACCGACCGACCGACCGACCGACCGACCGACCGACCGACCGACCGACCGACCGACCGACCGACCGACCGACCGACCGACCGACCGACCGACCGACCGACCGACCGACCGACCGACCGACCGACCGACCGACCGACCGACCGACCGACCGACCGACCGACCGACCGACCGACCGACCGACCGACCGACCGACCGACCGACCGACCGACCGACCGACCGACCGACCGACCGACCGACCGACCGACCGACCGACCGACCGACCGACCGACCGACCGACCGACCGACCGACCGACCGACCGACCGACCGACCGACCGACCGACCGACCGACCGACCGACCGACCGACCGACCGACCGACCGACCGACCGACCGACCGACCGACCGACCGACCGACCGACCGACCGACCGACCGACCGACCGACCGACCGACCGACCGACCGACCGACCGACCGACCGACCGACCGACCGACCGACCGACCGACCGACCGACCGACCGACCGACCGACCGACCGACCGACCGACCGACCGACCGACCGACCGACCGACCGACCGACCGACCGACCGACCGACCGACCGACCGACCGACCGACCGACCGACCGACCGACCGACCGACCGACCGACCGACCGACCGACCGACCGACCGACCGACCGACCGACCGACCGACCGACCGACCGACCGACCGACCGACCGACCGACCGACCGACCGACCGACCGACCGACCGACCGACCGACCGACCGACCGACCGACCGACCGACCGACCGACCGACCGACCGACCGACCGACCGACCGACCGACCGACCGACCGACCGACCGACCGACCGACCGACCGACCGACCGACCGACCGACCGACCGACCGACCGACCGACCGACCGACCGACCGACCGACCGACCGACCGACCGACCGACCGACCGACCGACCGACCGACCGACCGACCGACCGACCGACCGACCGACCGACCGACCGACCGACCGACCGACCGACCGACCGACCGACCGACCGACCGACCGACCGACCGACCGACCGACCGACCGACCGACCGACCGACCGACCGACCGACCGACCGACCGACCGACCGACCGACCGACCGACCGACCGACCGACCGACCGACCGACCGACCGACCGACCGACCGACCGACCGACCGACCGACCGACCGACCGACCGACCGACCGACCGACCGACCGACCGACCGACCGACCGACCGACCGACCGACCGACCGACCGACCGACCGACCGACCGACCGACCGACCGACCGACCGACCGACCGACCGACCGACCGACCGACCGACCGACCGACCGACCGACCGACCGACCGACCGACCGACCGACCGACCGACCGACCGACCGACCGACCGACCGACCGACCGACCGACCGACCGACCGACCGACCGACCGACCGACCGACCGACCGACCGACCGACCGACCGACCGACCGACCGACCGACCGACCGACCGACCGACCGACCGACCGACCGACCGACCGACCGACCGACCGACCGACCGACCGACCGACCGACCGACCGACCGACCGACCGACCGACCGACCGACCGACCGACCGACCGACCGACCGACCGACCGACCGACCGACCGACCGACCGACCGACCGACCGACCGACCGACCGACCGACCGACCGACCGACCGACCGACCGACCGACCGACCGACCGACCGACCGACCGACCGACCGACCGACCGACCGACCGACCGACCGACCGACCGACCGACCGACCGACCGACCGACCGACCGACCGACCGACCGACCGACCGACCGACCGACCGACCGACCGACCGACCGACCGACCGACCGACCGACCGACCGACCGACCGACCGACCGACCGACCGACCGACCGACCGACCGACCGACCGACCGACCGACCGACCGACCGACCGACCGACCGACCGACCGACCGACCGACCGACCGACCGACCGACCGACCGACCGACCGACCGACCGACCGACCGACCGACCGACCGACCGACCGACCGACCGACCGACCGACCGACCGACCGACCGACCGACCGACCGACCGACCGACCGACCGACCGACCGACCGACCGACCGACCGACCGACCGACCGACCGACCGACCGACCGACCGACCGACCGACCGACCGACCGACCGACCGACCGACCGACCGACCGACCGACCGACCGACCGACCGACCGACCGACCGACCGACCGACCGACCGACCGACCGACCGACCGACCGACCGACCGACCGACCGACCGACCGACCGACCGACCGACCGACCGACCGACCGACCGACCGACCGACCGACCGACCGACCGACCGACCGACCGACCGACCGACCGACCGACCGACCGACCGACCGACCGACCGACCGACCGACCGACCGACCGACCGACCGACCGACCGACCGACCGACCGACCGACCGACCGACCGACCGACCGACCGACCGACCGACCGACCGACCGACCGACCGACCGACCGACCGACCGACCGACCGACCGACCGACCGACCGACCGACCGACCGACCGACCGACCGACCGACCGACCGACCGACCGACCGACCGACCGACCGACCGACCGACCGACCGACCGACCGACCGACCGACCGACCGACCGACCGACCGACCGACCGACCGACCGACCGACCGACCGACCGACCGACCGACCGACCGACCGACCGACCGACCGACCGACCGACCGACCGACCGACCGACCGACCGACCGACCGACCGACCGACCGACCGACCGACCGACCGACCGACCGACCGACCGACCGACCGACCGACCGACCGACCGACCGACCGACCGACCGACCGACCGACCGACCGACCGACCGACCGACCGACCGACCGACCGACCGACCGACCGACCGACCGACCGACCGACCGACCGACCGACCGACCGACCGACCGACCGACCGACCGACCGACCGACCGACCGACCGACCGACCGACTGACTGATTGATTGATTGATCAGGTTTATTATGCCCTAGCGCGCTATGGAGCAAAGATTTACAGAAAAGAAAAGTACAGAAAAGCATTTCGTTACGCAATATAATGACATAATAATAACCGCAGACTAAACTTAGATGAACATAGTTAAACTTATAAGCTACTTAGATACTTGGATACTAAGATACACTTAGATACTAAGAGCTTAAGATAATAAACTTAGATACTAAGAGCTTAAGACTACTGCCAAACTTAGTGGCTGATATACATGCTGATATAATTATACATGCTGCAAAGATACTAAACACATGTTTCGCAGATTGAAACAAACCACTCAGATTAACAATGACCGTGGATTTCTCGACTTGAAAATGTGAATTACAGTAGATGTGACCAGAATACTCACTGAGGTGCATCATTGTTCAACATTTATAGATAGAACAAACTGACTTTCGCTATACTTTCGCTGGTCTTACTATACTATAATAAGCTCACTGGACTTTCGCTGGACTTTTACTATAATAAGCTCAGGGACAACACTCAAGAGTGATAGTGGATACAGCGGAAGCAGAGTGCAGTAAAGTCCTTGTCATAACCAGACAGGAATCAGAGCTGGAAACCTTATGTGCGGTCTGTTGTAAATAGAAAATTAAAAAGTCCCATTTTGAATATCGATACGGAAGGTGCTAACGTAATGTCAAAGGGTAGTGAATGCCAATAGTAAACAACGGTGAGGTAAAGCGAGTTGCCATAGGTTGCAGTGCGATGATGAGGAATAAGAAAGGCTCTCGGTGTTGTCGCTTGGCGCGTGCGAAGGTCACCTGTTTGGTGTTGAATGAAGAGTGAAGTTAGATATGAAGGTGCATTGCCGTGAAGGATTTTGTAAACCATGATGCCAAGGAAGTATTGTCGCCTGGATTTGACCGATAGCGAACCCAGTCTACGCCTGAACGGTGTTATATGCTGATCAGGACGCAGATTATACACAAATCGAATGCAGCTATTCACTATTTTCTCAAGAATTAGATTCTGTTCGTCCGTGATATCGATGTAGACAGGGCAGCAGTAATCAAGTATAGGAAATATTAGTGAGGTAACTAACTTAGCTCTCAGCTATTGCGATAACACATTTTTATGGAATTTTAATTTGTACAATGAATAGTTTATCCTATTAGCAATAGTTACAATGTGTGAGCGCCATGATAGATTCGACTGGAAGGTTATTCCGAGATTACGTACCACCTCGACATATGATATGACAGTGTCACTCACAGTTATAGGTGGTAACGTAGTCAGATCGATTTGTGTAATGAAGGATTTACTGCCTGTTATTAAGATCTTCGTCTTTTTTAAATTCAAGGTAAGCATGTTATCACAAGCGTACTGAGCTATAACTTTAACGTCATGTGTTATTCTCGCTAGACCACTACCGAGCTCAGATGGTGGACAGCTCAGATAGATTTGAGTATCATCTGCAAAGATAATATGTTGCGAAAATTTTAACCTGGCGCTTATGTCTTTAATGAAAAGCGTAAATAATAATGGTCCCAGCACAGAACCCTGAGGCACACCTGCCGTAGTCGGTAGCCAGCTCGAAGCAACATTAGTGTCATTTACCACCGTTTGCGTACGTCCTGTTAGATACGAGCGAAGCCAACACAAAACCGAGTATGCAAAGCCCATTTTTTCCAATTTAGCAAGTAGTAAAGAATGATTTAGTGTATCGAATGCTTTACTAAAATCGAACAAGACTAATATGGTTATACACCGATCGTCAACTGCTTTCCTTATATCATGACACAAGCGAAGTAAAGCCGTCTGTGTACTGTATCCACTCCTGTAGCCAGACTGCCAGGCGTTGAGAATATTGTTAGAGTCTAAGGATGCGACCATTTGTTGGAGCACAATGCGTTCGAGAAGTTTTGATGTTTCACAGAGATTAGCTATAGGTCGTGTATCAGATGGCGATCGAGGAGGATTAGTTTTTAGAAGTGGCCGTATAAAGACTCGTTTCCATGCTGAGGGAAAGAAGCCTGATCGTAAGAAACAGTTGAATAGAGAGGCTATGTGTTGTGTCATGGCTGGTGCTGCATTGAGAATAGTCAAGGATGAGATTCCATCTGGGTCGGGAGCATACGTTAGTTTTAAAGGCATTGCTAAGAGCTTTAAAATATCTTCGGGTGCTATCATATGAAATTCGAAGGTTGTTGTAGCGAGAGGGACAGTGCGTAACACATTGTTAATATGACGATTGTCGATATCTGCAAGAGAATTAGTGCTCGTGCTGACAATGTAAGATAAGTTTAGGTCTTGTTGCGTAAAAAAATTCAATGGAGTTGCTGTGGTGGATTTGACTAACCCCAGATTCGCTAACTGTTTCCAAAGTCGAGCCGGATCACTTACATTGTTCAGCTTTTGTAAATAATAGTTGCTTTCCGCTTCACGCAATTCTATTCGAAGATTATCTCTATAGTGTCTGAATTCCGCCATACCCAAGAGGCTGCCCGATCTCTTCGCGCGTTTGTATAGTGAGTTACGACGTTTGATTCGAGATTTCAATTCGTAGGTTAACCAAGGTAATTTTCGTGCACCTGTCATGAAAGTTTTTAACGGCGCATGAATATCTAAACCACTCAAAATTATGTGGTTGATGGTGTGACAGTATTGATTGATTTCGTCCTGCGTCGCAGTCTCATACAGAATGCGTGAAAGATTTGTTTCCAATAGCGACGTAATTGTATTTTGAAATGCCACACTTCAAAGGCTTTGTAATTGCAACGCTTGATAGTTCAAACTTGTTGGGCTTTTATTTCACATCTATATTCTAATTCGATCAGATCATGTCCCGCAATGAACGGGAAATCCGATTTGGCAAAAGACTGCACTTTATCCGCGCTATCAATAATGTAAACATCAAGTAACGTATCCGATGTATCAGTATGATGAGTGGCTTCAGGGTTAACGATATGTAGTGAACTCGCAACAACTAGTTCTCGAAGGTACAGGTACAGAGTACAGAGAGAGAGAGAGAGAGACAGAGAGAGAGAGAGCCTTTGGGAATTCCCCCCGTTGGGAAAGACTGGTCGGGAGTGACGCAGATATATTCGCATTTTTTCTCAAAACACTATCTTTGAAGTCGGCCCACACGATTTCTCAAAAACTATTGTAATACACCGACATTATTGAAATTTTGCTCACTTGCTCAAAATAGCATTGATTAGTGATTGAACGAAGGTTTTTTTCAATTACAACTAATTTTACAAGGTTATACGTAGTATAAATTGCACCAAAAATTGAACTATTTTTCATTCAACTCTGCCAAAAATTCAAATTTCAATTGTTTTTTAAATCCTTCGTTCAGTCACAAGCTATACTTATCTGCTAAAAGAAAAAAAAATACTTTTTTAATTTCAGATAAAGCTATCATGAGTTATCCTGACTACCACGAGGACACTTTTTTTAGGGGTCTCCGGAAACCAGGTCCCACTGACTGAATTTCCCAAATTTTTTGATGAAATTAAACAAAAAAATTATTGAAGTGTTGCTCTTTTATGAGCTTAACATTTTGAATAAAATAATTTATATATAATATTTCAAAAATTCACTAATTGTTTCAAGGGGGTTGATATTGGGGATGAGGGTTGATATAGTACTCATTTTACGCGTATTTTTTGGGGTAACAAATTTTACATTTAGACAAAATTCGTAAATTGACCTGGAGACGAGAAATTAAAAAAAAAGTGTACAAAATATTGTTGACCCTGATTTTTCACCCCTACGGGGGTTCACCGTGACGCAGTTGAGCCTAGGAATAAAATTAAAGCTGAATGTTCAAGGAACAAATGATCCCCAGTGAAAAATTTCGTGCAGTTTGCCGGAAACGTTGCCGGAAAAAGATTTAAAAAATGTATTTTCGTTACGGGATAAAAACATGGTAAAATACGAGAGTTGTTTATATGAACGGAAATGTAGAGAATATTAATTCCTATATTTCGTAGATCCAAGCTGCACCCGTAAAATCAAACGTTTGTGAGTAATTACGAAAACAAATTTTTCAGAGTATTTCGTCATTTTATATCGAGGGGCTTACTTTTGGAGTTATGAGATGATTTTCTACTTAATCTACGCGTATTTCCGAGAGCTACAAGTTTTTCATTTGAATGGAGTTCCAAAAAAATTCCACAGAATCATTCTCAAAATACTGATTTTTGGTACGTTCCCCCACTTTTAAAAACCGAAAATGAAAAGATACGAGTTTAGCGCTGTGAATAAGAAATGTAGTTGAGAGTTCAAGGTACAAATCTTCCCACGGCGGCGAGTTCGTATGGTCAATAGATTTCTCAGAACTTCATTTTGAATTTTCCACCCCAGAGAGGGTTTGGAAAAAGTAAAATTCAAGGGTGGTCCATAGAAACGAAAATATAGAGAAAATTATTTTCTACATTCCGTACATTTATACCATACCCGAAAAATCTATTGTTTTTGAGTTATTCAATATACAATTTCTTTTCGATATTCACCAATTTTTTGGGCGTGAAGATATTATCGGAGAGAGATGATCAAATTTTCATTTGAACAAAAATTTTATTAATTTCTCCCAATGAGTTATTGAATTAAAACGCTTTTCAATATTTCACCCCACGTTTTCACCCTAAAAATGAACTTCCATGACTTTGGTGCTGTGGACAAAAATGAAGCCCGAATTTTTCTGAACATTTTGTCTCATGGCGCCGACCTCGTGAGGGTTGTAGTTTGGCAGCAATTCACCCCCACCCCCCTTCAACCCCTAAAAAACCCCTACACCCCGATTTTTAGGCAAACTTGGCTTTAGCATCCGCGGCACCTACAGAATGGCCTAATTTTGGCCATTGAATGGCCATTGAATTGGCCACAAAAGAATGGCCTAATTTTTTCCGATTACGGGACTTTTTGATAACAGCACGTCTGTACTACCAAACGTATAGGAAGTTTAGTTAGTTCTTTATTTCCTAGTATACCCTTGCGGGTTTTTACACAGTTCCCCCCTTTGTACAGATGAATATGAATAAATATTAAATTCTTACCTTTTCAGAGGGTTTTCGCCAGCAACTCTATGAGTTCCAAACTTACAATTAGTACGTAACCCTCTATATGCATTACTATAATTTTTTCCCCTCGAGAAGAAGAACTCAATAAGATATACTTTTTCTTCCGTGGTGAGCTCACTCATTTTGACGCGCGCGTATTTGCTTCAATCCCGGCTGGAATAAAACTGCGGGGCCTCAGGTATGCGCCTTAGAAAAAGGGACCCCTATTGAATTCATGGAAGGAAGAGACACTTATTTAGTTTTAGCAACTTCCTATTGGACACCCTGTATTTTGATAATCTTCTACCTTTTTCCCTTTATGCTTCGTTCCTTACCATGCACTCGCTGGCTCTCGCATATTCGCACAACTCTTTGATCAGTTTCCCTTTCATTTCTTTGTTCATTTTTCGCTTTAGTGCCTCCCCCTTGTAGCCTCTCCGCCACTTCTCCAAACGATCTACCACTTCCTTATTCATTTTTTCCTTTATTTTCCCACACTCCATATCTTCGTCTTTTATCCTTTGCCATATTGCTCCAGCTCCTACATCCTTCATGGCTCCTTTTATTTCAAGCCTCCATTTGAATCCATTTGCATGCTTCTTTCAAACACTTTTATGGCCCCCTATGGTCCGGCATTTTCATTATCTCACATAGGTAGTTTGCTGCTCTTTTCCATGCGTTTATTCCTATGCTCGTTATTCCGACCTCCATTATCCATGTGTAGCTAAGCGTGTTGTCATTTATTGCCATTGCCATGTTGACATATTAACCCTCTAATTTTTCTATTTGCTCGCTCCTCTTCCACCCCCACGTCTCAACTCCGTACAACATCCCACTCTTTGCTATCGCCTGCATGAGGCATAGGTTTCTTGTTAGGCCAGCTATTTATGCCCATTTGCATATACCCCATACTGCCTTAATGCTTTTTCGTATTTTTCTCGCTATTACTTTCGTGCGCTTCTCAAAGGTGCTTCCCGTTGAGAACCACGCTTTCAGGTTCTCGTACCCCTTTACTATTTCCAATCTAACCCCTTTGTATTTCCATATGTGCCGTGTTTTCGGTCTTACTCCCTTTTTATAAAGATCATGCTTTTTGTTTCATCGATATTCAGTTAGCTTGTTTTTTTCCACGTATGTTTCCAGTGATGCTATTGTCTTCTTCAGCTCTTAGGAGGGTTAGTTATATTTGTTGACATTGAAAGAAAAAGCGTGTAGTTTCGATCCATTTCACTCTTTTATTTTCGAAAAGGCGTCACAAACTCACAAAAAATATGCGCTGTGTACGGAGAGAATGTCGTTAGCGAAAGTGTGTTGCGAAATTTCGTTACGGAGATTTTTATCTCCACGATTCTCCTCGCTTCGCTCGGCCAGTCACTACTGATGTCGATAAAGTCAAGGCTTGAATCGACTCCGACCGGCATTTGACGACTACGAAGATTGGACATGACCTCAACATTGACCAGTCAACGGTTTCGAGACATTTACGGAAGCTTGGAACGGTAAACAAGCTTGATGTTTGGATGCCACACGAACTGAGCGAAAATAATTTGACCAACCGAAAAGTCGATTGTTTACAACGATGTCAATGGAAAAAAATCAATGTCGAAGCGCGGGGAGGCTGCTCAGATAGTGGCAAAGGCTGGATTACACCCGCGGAAGGGGGTGTAATCCCCCTTCGGCGGGGGTGGGATTCGAAATGAATCGTCTATTATGAGCTGCTGTCACCCAAAGCAACAATTGATTCGACTAAATACTGCTCACAACTGGCCAAAATGAAGCAAGCAATCGATGAGAAGTGACCCGCATCGGATAACAAACACGGCTTTGTGTTCTACCAGGACAACGCTAGGCCACACATTTTTCTGGCAATCCGGAAAAAGTTATTGCTGCGTGGGTGGGATGTTTTGGTCCATCCACTATCTAGTCCGGGCCTTGCACCTTCAGTCTATCACTTGTTCGGGACACTACAGAACAATTTAAATAATAAAACCTTCAGTTTCCTGGACGTTCTCAAAGACCACTTCGATGACTGCCCAAAAATCTTAGGACTTGTATGAGAGAGGGATAATATAGCTCGTGGAGAGATGGCAGAAAGTCATTGACCAGAATGGAACATATTTAGTTGGTCAAAACCCCTTTTCGTGGTAAAAATTTTGCATTTGAAATTTACTCAATTTGCGCTACGGAATTATGCATAGACCCAAGACAAGCAGCGTCACTCATTGTTTCTATCCGGTGGTACCGACAATCATATTTTTTTACCACGTACTTTGCGTAATTCCGGAAATCTCTCGAAAAAAATACACATTCTGAGGACCAATCAAAATATGTTTTTAGTTAAGAAAACTTTTCCCCACTTTTTTTCTTAAATAACGATTTTTTTCACAGAGATATTTATTTTCTCGATGATCCTCTGAGCGCGGTCGACGCTCACGTTGGGGCGTACATCTTTGAGAATTTGATCCAAGGAGCACTCCAGGGAAAAACCATTATCTTCGTTAGTCATCAAATTCAAGTGAGTTTGATGTGGATTTTCCGCGTGAAACAGCCTTCTTCGACAAATAATAGTGGTAGTCCAATTTCACCGCGTTCGATCGAATGCATATTTTATAGTAAAAGGGAAAAAATCGTACTCGATATTTTGCATATTCGGTATCCAAATAGCGGTTTACTACTCTGGTACTAGTACGGTGGCCCACGCCGTACTAGTAACGTACCTAAAGGCTACAGTATCAGTGCACCGTACTGGTCCGCTGTACTACTACCGTATCGCCACGGTACACTATCCGTATTGGTACATTGATGGTACGCTGTACTACAAGTATACCTCTTGTACCTTTTATACATCTTGTAGCAGTGCAGAACAGCTACCGTAGGTCACGCGGTAGGGTACAATATGGTACGCAGTACAAACGGTACGGTTGGTTATCTGGGTATGTATCTACTAAACCCAAACCAACATTATTGGACGCGCGGACAGTGCGTAGGTTTAGCGACCTCCCACTCCAAGCAGCGTTGGCCTGAACCAATACTTGGATGGGTGATTGCTCAACCACGCACCGATTCGCACGTCGACGACGGAGAGCTGTGCAGTTTTACGGGCTTGCCTATGGGAACGCAGCGGGCAGTTCAGTAAAATATAGACGTCTATATCGGCACGCGTTTTCCTGTTTCCCCATGCTGTCATATAAACTTGATAGAGTGATGCATTAGGAAACTGTGGCTGAGATAATCAGTCTGACGGATCTCATGAGAACTGAAAATAGTGCCAAGGGCATACGAAGAAACATTGGAATGCATGCTGAACACAGTCATTTCAATTTCTGTTTTTAATATCTAATATTCTCAAGAATAGTAACGGCCGATAAAAATCCATTGACGGATTTAATCAAAATATCAGAAGCATAAGTATGATATTGCTAGGCTTTATGTAACCGTCTTCCTGAACATGAACATCTAAATTAGATTTGAGTAGTAAGTTTCGAACGATCTAAACTTGCAGTATCTGAACCGTTGCGACGAGATCTACATGATGAACAACGGAAGGATCGTGGAACACGGTGTTCATGATGACCTTATGGATGCAAACAACAAGTATGCTTCGATGGTGAAGAGTATGATGTCCGAAGCGGAACGCGAATCCCGCAACAAGTACGTCGTTGTTCCCTATCTCACGCACCCTATGACGTACCCTATCTCAAGCATTTTGAAAGTGTACTTCCAACCAGTTTTCTTTACATTCACTTGTTTTTCAAACAGCCGGGAAAATGACGATACTGAGGATCCTGAGAAAACTGGGATGTATTCCGGAACTGCACAGTCCCATGAAGATACTAAAGAGGACAAAGAAAAAGACGAAACTGCTGCAGGTGAGCGAAGTTTTTTTTCCGTATTCAGTATTTTTTTTCCTCCCATTTATTCGTCATCATATTAATTCTTCGGTCAAAAGGGCCTATCAAATTTATAAACGCTCACCTTCGCTTTTGACCTTTAAAACATAGCTGTAAATATAAATCAAGCGCAATGCTCTCATTCGCGGTCATGATTCATTTTGTGCAAATAACTGTCGAAACATGTAATTACATAGCGACGAGGGCAATTAATATGCATGTGCGTACATAGGTTTCTGTATTTCTAACGAGTTCTCGTATGCCCTTTCGTAACCCATTCTCTTTATTTTCACCCCAAATTTATCATCTCAGTATTTCAAGTTTCTGTGAACTGTGAACAAGGAAACTGTGAAAGCTTGTGTCGATATAGACGGCTCTATGTTACTGAGTTTTAGTCGCGCTACCATAGGAAAGTTAGTGAAATGCCTTTCGGTAAGTAGTCGGCACGCATATGAGTGCGCGGGTCAATAGTCACCCATACGAATATTGGCTCAGGCGATCACTGCTTGATGTGGGAGATCGCTGCAGCCGGGCGTCACTATCGCCAGGTATATGCATAGCCATATATACATTCTTGTGAACATTGTAGACCACTTCAATAGAACGATTGAATAGGAAATATATCTATATACATATGGGAAAAGTCTAAAGGGTGCTTCGTCTGTAGCCATGTAAAAGAGGCACTCTTCTGTCTGTCTGTCTGTTTATACGAGTATTCGAGTATAAGTAGAGAATTACTGAAAATTAACGAATGCTCTGGAGTACTGTGGAATTTTTAAATTTTCATGAAATATCTTCACAGATCGTTATCATCATTTTCGATAAGCAATATACATATCCAAAATTAAATAAAAAACATTCAAACAAAAAAGTCAAATCAAGTAATTATCAAAAATTTAGCGATGTCGAAGCGCCTTTTGTCTGTAAATCTTTGAATATCTATTTCGTCTCTATCTCTGAATAAAATAGAATCGTAAGGGGTTCTTGGACTGTATTTTTTTATTTTCAGGGAACTTCGTTTCAGATCGTTTATAGCCGACCAAGGGAAAAACGTATTAAACAAAATCGCCCGTTTATATCTCGAGAACTACTGAATCTATTACGGTTAATCTTTCACAACTTAGACTGTGGGACATAATTCGGGCTATCGAGCATTATGCTATGGAGCTAATTACAATTTTAATATACAAGCATCATGAATAATGAGGGCTTATCGGGGACTTTTCATATTTTCGGGAATTGTCTTCATTAATCATTAATTTCAGGGATGAAGGGGGATGTCATAGGGAGAGGGAGGGAAGAGAGAGAGAGAGAGAGAGAGAGTTCTCTCCGAATTCTTACCGTTGGGGGGTAAGAATTCGAGATAGTGACATAGTACCAACCCTCCTCAGCATCTTATGGTGCGGAGGGTTTGTGATACTGACAAGGAACATCCCTCAGGTGACATCCTTCGATTTTGTTGAAATTTGGATATGTTATAAAGCACCGAAAAGTAAGCGATACGTATTTTTTTTTATCGGCGGAAAAACAGTTTTAAGGCGTGAAACGCGCCCTCGAAAATAGGGGTGTTTTTCGTTTTTCGTCGATAATGGTATCGTTCTCATCTCCAATGTATAGTACATGAAAAAATAAACATTGTTGCAATTTGAATTTTTTTTATATCTCATACCGTTAAAACGTTATCGACGAAAAACGAAAAAACATCCCCATTTTCGAGGGTGCGTTTCACCCCTCAAAACCGTTTTTCCGCCGATAAAAAAAAATACGTGTCTCAAAATTTTTGATGCTCTATCACATATATGAGTTTCAACAAAATCGGAGGCGGACACCAGAGGGATGTTCCTTGTGAGTACTACAAACCCCTCGCAAATAAAAAATTTCAAAAAATATTGAATCGAGGGGATAGATTTGCCATCGATAGGATTTTAACGCCGGCGAAGCCGAGGGCACAGCTATATCCAGATGAGATTGTCCAAACATATTGCTTTCAAATTAACAAAAAGATTCGACCTCAGGCTGCAGCTTTTTGGTAATTCATTGCAAAATTTAATGTTGTTTTTTCTGTTTGTTTCTAAATACATTGAACTTTTTTCTTTCCCTTCGACTATAGGTGAGTCGATAATAACGCCAGAACAAATTGCAACGGGAACGATTACGTCTCAAACTTATGACGCCTATATTCGAGCCGCGGGTGGTTATCTCGTCGTTTTTCTCTTACTTTCGATATTCGCGTTGAACGTCGGTAGCACAGCTTTCAGCTCTTGGTGGTTGGCTCATTGGATCAAGGCCGGTGCAGGCGTAAGAAAGACCTCACAAAATTAATACATAAGAAATATTCGAGAAGGAGCCATTTTGCAATGTTTCTGCAATGCATATCAAGAGTGAAAAATGTCTTTCCTCGGAGCTTGCGTTAAAAAAACTTAGCAAAATGATAAGCAAACTGTATAACATTTGTATACGTGGCGAAATTGATTGTGGCGAAGTTATTTACAATAGTAAAGATCGTGGAAAAGCCAATGTAAAGATTTTTCAACATTTGCTTTGTTAACGGTTCTTCGTTAGCGGAGGGTCCGATGATCAACGTGGAAAATTAAACGGTGAAACTTTTTTGCAGAATGCAAGCGCTGGCGAGTGCAACGAAACCGTGTCTTCGGATAATATAACGGACAATCCTGATCTAGGATTTTACGAGTCTATTTACGGCACTTGCATCTTAGCAATATTGGTGACAAGCGCACTTCGCAGTTTGGGATTGACGAGTGCATCGATACGCGCTTCGACGAGTTTGCACAATCGAGTATTTACAAAGATTTTCATGTCGCCGATGAAATTTTTCGAGATTACACCTCGAGGAAGAATTCAAAATATATTTAGTCGCGACACGGATGAGAGTAAGATTTTTTTTCGTTTCTTTAAAAATCTATGTACGACAAGAAACATGACAACAATCACGATATTTCGGCTTTTCAGTTGATACTCATTTGCCCATATCGGTTGAGGGACTTCTTCAAAACGGTCTCATTTGTATTTTCTCATTGGGCTTCATATGCGCCGTTTTCCCGTGGTTCGTCGTCGGTGTCATTCTGCTCGGCGGTTTATTTTACTACATTGGCAAAGTTTTTCGGTAAATAGCCCTAACGGAAATTCACATTTTAGAACGTGAAAGACTGCCTGAATCTCCTTAATGAAATTTCGTTCGCCAATCGTAGAGTCGCTCTGAGGGATCTCAAACGTTTCGAGAGCAGCACACGATCTCCTATATACAGCTTTGCCACTGCGACTATCCAAGGATTGGACACGATTCACGCGTTTGAGAAAGAAAACGAATTCATTAGACAGTAAGCCGAATCTTTCGTCCCTTTGGGAAAAGAAATTCCATGTATCGTTCTACGAAGTAAACAGTCGATTCATTGCAGAGACATAACAATTCTATGCTACAACGTACTTCAGAACTGGTACACATCGTAGAAAGTAACTCGGAACGTTTCATTATTACGATAGCGTGAGAAATTGTTCAAACGACTCAAACGTATAAAATTAGTGTCTACTCGAAAAATGTGATAATATTTCAAAACCGCCGTGTGCAGCGGCAAACCGGGGCAACAATTACATATAGAACGAAATTTTTCAAAGAAAAAAATATACATAAACTAATCATAATTATTGAGCACTCGGAAAGATTAATTGCAACAAAAAAATCAAAATCCTGATGCTACCGCGCTCAAATTGTACAGCGAACCTTTTCTCGCTGTTTTTCGTGTTGAGTATTGCTACGAATACGCAAATGTTGACATATATCAACAATGAAAACATCAATTTGGATTTAGATTTTAATGCACTTTTAGATACAAAATGTAACTGTATATGTATGATATAAATATGGTTTTCCATGTTGATTTGTCAGATGGACGACTTGTGCAGAATAAATAAAAGTTAATTTTTTAGGTTTCAAGGATATCTTGACGTTAACGGGTCTTGTCAGTATATCTGCAATATGGCGCTTAGATGGCTAGCCGTGAGATATGATACTCTCGCGGGTATTGCAACCGGTACTACGGCTCTCCTCGTCGTTTGTTTGAAAGGGCAAGTACCGCCGGCATTGGCGGGCCTCGCAATGTCCTACAGCGGACAAATGTCTGGTGTCTTCCAATTCACGATGAGAATTTTTTCGGAAACCGAATTGCGTTTCATAAGCGTCGAAAGAATAAATTATTATCTCAAGGTAAAGTACATTTTTCAATATTGCTATTCCTTCTATTCCACCGTATAAAAAAACAACGATATACATGATTATTGACAATTCAATATTTATTTGCATGATGTTCGTAATAACGGACAGCTTACAATATTCCCATGCAATTTTTACATTCCGTATGAAAAATCCGTTCACGATGCTTACACATATTTTCGCAAGCTCATCTATTCGAATGTAATTTTTTGGTCTCTTTTCCATTCTTAAGTTTTGTTTTATTTTGTATATATTGTGAGATACACGTTTTGTAGCATGAAGCACCATGAATCGCGCATCAATCGATCGTCACTTTGATCTTTTTTTAGAATTTGGTCAACGAAAACGAGAGTACGAAGCCCCTGACAAAACCGCTCGGCGATTGGCCGCGAACCGGTGAAATCAAATTCGAATACGTAGAGCTCCGATACAGGGAAAGTTTGCCAACAGTGTTGAACCGAGTTTCGTTTCACATTAAAGACAACGAGAAGATAGGTGCGCGCTAAACTTTCGGCTCGTCAGATAATTATCGACGTAGAATGTTATACGGACATTTCAAGATTCGTTTTCCTTTCCGTACTCTTAAGGCATTGTTGGACGAACGGGGTCGGGCAAAAGTTCAATCTTAGTCGCTCTGTTCAGGCTCGTTGAGCTTTCCGGTGGTACGATAGCGATCGACGGTGTGGACGTGTCACAGATAGATATGAGACGCTTAAGGAGTAACATATCTATAATACCGCAAGATCCTATTCTCTTTAATGGAAGCGTAAGGTGAGAATCGCGGCCACGAGCAAAATACGCCCGGCTAATTAACGAACCATGCGGATTTATCCCGACATACATTCGCAGATTCAACTTGAATCCCCATGGCAACTGTGCGGACAACGATCTATGGATCGTGCTTGAAAAAACACAACTCAAGGACAAGATTCGCGCTATGCCGGGGCAGCTGAACGCCATGATCGAGGCTGGTGGTAGTAACTTGAGTATGGGAGAGCGACAGCTTTTATGTCTCGCCAGAGCACTGCTCCGAGCAAGCAAGGTATTTCAACAACGAACCGTAACGACAAATACGAGATACTTGAGTCGCTGTCTACCTACTTTGAGCAATATTTCAATTGAGAGCGTATCGAAGGATGCGAAATACCTCAAGCGCGAGTCTTTATGGTTCTAGTAGTTCTAGTATGAAGTACTTCTAGGCGTCAGTACTGTTTGATATGAAACTTGATACTTCTACTGCTCAGAACTTATAGTGCCAAGTACCTTGAGGTCTCTGTACGAAGTGCGGATACTGAAAGCAGTATTACCCCTTCTCGAAAGTATTCGATATTTCGTACGAAGTGCATTTAGTTGGATGCAACGTCTTAGTACTGGTACTAGAACCGAGGCCACAAATACTAGCAGCGAGCTTTAGTATTTGCAGCCAGTGCAAAACTAGTATGATACCAAGTCTTTGTACTAATATTGCCTTATGAAATTGCTCAACTTGACTCATAAAACTCGATACTTGCACCTACTAATTTCAGTACACGATAAAAGCACTTAGTACTAGTACCAAGTACTAAAAACGTCTGATACTCGTGCTGGTTCCAAAAGGTATTTGCTACGATAATGACTCAGCCCTGCCAGCTCACACACTTAACTCAAATCGCCCGAAAATAAGCGAGTCGTGAATCAAGTATTTCCGTTTCCGGTTTAGGAACGACGACTTTTCAGTACTTGAGACTAATTAACGCTAATACGCGGTACGGCCATGGCGCAAAGTGTTTGTAATATCAGACGCTTCAATTATGCGTACTGCTCTCTCTCTCTACTACAAATAAACTTCATTCTTCACTCCATTGCTGTTTCAGATACTCGTGTTGGATGAGGCAACGGCAGCGGTAGATCCAGAAACCGAGGCTATAGTTCAAGCAACCATGCAAAGAGAATTTTCACAATGTACAATATTGACGATAGCACATCGGCTTCAAACTGTCTTATCGTACGATCGAATTCTCGTTCTCGATGCCGGCAACGTAATCGAATTCGATACACCGTCAAAACTATTGGATGATTCGAATACGCAGTTTTCGAGAATGATGGATGCGGCTGACAGAGCGATGAAGGGATGTATCTAATTAGCCAAGAAAAATTCAACGGGACTATATTCAATAGCGACTCAATTCTACGACCTGCGTTTGATAATACAGTCGGCTTTGTTGGGCTTTTTCTAAAGCAAGTGATATCGATCGACGGGAGCAATGGCACGAAGAACGAGACAGAAAGAGTGAAAGAGGGAGAAAGAGAGAGGGAGAGCGGAAAATATCGTTTTAGATTTTGGAATAATCGCATCGAGAAAAGTCAACATTCCATAAATCGTGCAATATCAAGCGATGAACGATTAGCTATATGCAGGGTATCCCAGAACTGAATACGTTCCCTGAATTGGGGGTGGAATTCTGAGGCGATTGATATAAGCATAATTTAGTGGTTGATCTGAGAGCCACACATGCTTATATCAATCGACTTAGAATTTCACTCCCAACCCACCATTTCAGGGAACGCATTCAGTTCTGGTACACCCTGTATACTGTAACGGGTCGAAACTCGTCACAAATAAATTTATTCGTTCAGTAATCGATCAGGGAATCAATTAATTGAGACTCAGATGTTTTATGGTATTTTACAATAAAAAAAGATTTATTCAGTTTTATTGTTCCTATATAAACCAAACATAACGCCTTGTATAGGTGTAATATATTGTTTGTGTCGTTTTTCGCGTGATTATCAAGCGTCGCTTTTCCGTCGGTAAAATATTCAGTTCGCGTAACTACTCGAGTGGCAAATACTCCCGAACGCGATCTGGACCGATTATCGCGCGTTGATAAATGTTCCCTTTCCCCTACTCGCTCTATCGATCGCGGCGCGGTGGATTGTGACGCGCTGGCTCGCCCGCTCAATGTTTACGTTGTATCAGTGTATGTGTTCGTGTTGTGTTTTCGCATGAGTGTCGTGACGCTCGCAAATTCGAAATACCTCTTCACCTTAAAGGTTCTCCTGATACAATTTTCCCACCTACTTTTCGCGAAATTATTTCCCTTTGTTATTCTTATTATTTCCTTATTCCTTTTATCCTCCTTTTTTCCTTTACCTCACGACCCGTAGTCATGAAAGGTTACCTATTTTAATCTTTTTGGCCCTTCTCAATTTTCCATTTCTTTTTCTTCCCTCCTGCCGCATTTTCCGTCCCCTAAGGTCAGTATTCATGCTGCTGTCTACTTGTCGACTTCCCAGACAAAGAAGTGTCCTTCCTAAAAAATTCCTGCCCTTTTATACCCAGATTTGACCAAGTTTTTGTTCCTCTTCCCATACTGATTACCCATTATTCCCTTTTTTGTTAACTTTTTCTCGAAAATTATCAACTTCATTTCTCTTCTGTTTATGTTCTTTTCTTTCCGTTTTCTTTTCAATGTCTCTCTTGACGCTTATTGTTTTGTTTTTCTGTAAGTCCTCCTCGACTGCTTTTACTTGTTTTTATATTCATTTATGCTCTTCAAAGGTCGTGCCTGTCGCCTACATGAAAGTTTTTTTCTTATTTTTAATTTCGGTCCTTACTACTCACATTGCGATATCACAAGGTACGTTGTTTTTTAATACGTAGTGGGGGTTTCGCGCAGGCGACGAACTTGTTCGTCTCAACACATACAGTACCCGACAAAAGAAGTACGCAACGTTCAAAATTAATATTGGTGCTATAATACTTACGTAAATAGTTAATGGAGTACTTCCACAGCTGTTTCAACAATACTTTACAATTTCACGTTTACATTTTCACTGAAACATCACAAAAAATATTCGAAAGCTGAACAAAAACAATTTCAACGCGTAGGATGTCAATTTTAGGCTCGACAAAAAAAGTACGCACCCAAAGAAAAAAAGAAAATATGTCATCATGCGCATCTAATATTTTGTGTGACCACTTTTTGCTTCGATAACGGCCTGTAAACGCCGAGGCATACTTTCTACAAGATTGTGAATTTGCTGTACGTCGATATTGTGCCAAGTCTCCCGCATAAGAATCAAAAAGCTTTTCTTTGTTTGTTACGTCGCCCTTATTAACATTTGGCCCAAAATAGACCACAGATTTTCAATAGGATTTAAATCAGGCGATTGTGCTGGCCAATCTAAAAGTTTGATCTGCGAAGAACGGAGAAAGGCCGATGATTTTCGGGCCGTATGGTTAGGACCGTTGTCTTGTTGAAAGAGGTTGATGTTCATGAACATCCTGCAGACCAATCTTTAGCAATGATTCCTCCAGATTTTCGTTTATGATATCAATGTAAACATCGGCGGTCATCCCAAGCAGATTGGGTATGAATTTACTATAAAAATGCCTAAGGCATTTTGGTAGGCATATTAGGTCAAAAAGTATCGGTGAGTGCCGATGAATGACAAACGTTGAATTTCACGGGCGCACAGAGAATGCCTTTCAAATGCCTGCTGGAATGCCTATCGCAATATTGATGCAAATGCTTGTCGAATGCCTATCGCAATATTGATGCGAATGCTTGTCAAATGCCTATCAAAATGCTAGTGTCTTTTGGAATACCGGCCAGAATTCCTATCGAAATACTGACAAGAATGCCGGTGAGTGACGATGTGTATGCCGCTGAACATTCCGAGGCCATAAGCCTATTCTGTAACTCGTAATGACAACTTTCGTTATCATTAGCTAGCGGCAGCCAATAAGAGACTCCCTTTCTTCTGTGTCAAGCAATAAGGCTGCCCATTTAAGTTTACCAAGAAAAATTAGTATAACCGGAAAAATATTTGCCGCGTTCATATCGCTAAAAAACTGTCTTCAGAATTTGAAGAGTATGTGGCTTCCGGATGGAGGCCGTGTTGAGAATCAGCGTTGTGCCGACGTTTCGCAAACGTTACAGTCTGCATCATCAGGGCTGAGAGCTCCGATACTGAAGCTCCCGTGTCTCAGGCATTCCTTATATACTTGCAGTCATCGTTCCAGATCACTGCACCAGCCAATCAGATGTTTTATGTCTTCAGAATTTGTTCTTTTTTGTCCTACTTTCGAATAAGATAATAGTTAAAAACATGCAGGTTCCCATTGGAATCACAGCTTTCTTTATTTGATGAGGCACGCGCACATCGGTAGATATAGACGCTGTGGTCACGTCGTTGCCGCTAGCAGCGGGCAAATGGGCAAGAGGGATCGATCTATATACAGAGCGTCCCGCATCAAAAAAAGATATCTCTGAGCTGCGTGTCGTCAAAAACTATGCCAAGTAAGTAATTACAATGAATCGTTTTCATGCGTTGTACACTTTGGGAGTACACTATAATATTATTTAAATGATGTATTTTATATTTATTATGCATTGTTTGTTATGTGTATATATTTAAAAATTAAAGTAATCTTGTCACCGTCCTTCGCCCTCTCTCAAAGCTGTAATTTATTACCTAGCTTCGTACGAAATGTCGCAATCACGGCATAGCTAAAAATGCCGGAAAATAATAAAATGCCTAGAAAAGTAGAATGCCGGTGAATGCCTAATAAATGCCTAGAAAAGTAAAATGCCGGCACTTCGGATCAAAATTCTAGTTCCGTCACTCTCCGGCACTATTTGACCCAGAATGCCTACCCAAATAACTATAAATGCCTACAATAGTCACGGCGTTTAGTTAGTCACATCAATAGGCATATCAAAAGGCTTCAATAAGCGTTTGCTCTGGCACTCAATCTGCTAGGGATATTACCGTTGATTGGAACCAAATTTCGCACTCCTGACCACGCAAAACACCCCCACACTAAAACACTTCCGCCTCCGTGTTTGGCAGTCTTTTGAATATTTTTTTCAAGAAGCTGTTCTCCCGGCTTAATCCAAACGCGTGATCGTCGTATATGCCCAAATAATTCAAACTTGCTCTCGTCACTCCAAACAACTTTTTCCCAAACGAAATTGGCTTACTCACGTATTTTTTTGCAAACTCGAGGCGCTTGATTTTATTTGCTTTGCGAATCAGAGGGCGACGTTGTGCAAAACTATTTTTTAAGCCTGCTGCTCCTCGAAGTGTCCTACGGACTGTTCGGTCGGAAACGTTCAGGCCTGTATTTTCGAGAATTACACGGCTAGTGATCGTCGGATTTTTCTTTACCACCCTGATAATTTTGCGATTTTCCAATGCAGTTGTTTTCCTGTTTCTACCTCGTCCATTTTTATCACCGACCACACCTAATTCCTTGAATGTCTCGCATATTTTTCTCACTGCACCTTCATTTATGTCATATTTTTTACCAATTTCTCTTTTAAAAATACCAATTTTTTTGTCTTTAATTACCAGTTCTCGCACTTGAATTGCAATTTTCGGCATCGCGGATTTGTTGTGATCGTACTCGAACACAGAAAATCTATAACTGGCCGAAAAATTGTCAAAACTATATGTTTACATTCCGTTTGCCTTCCTAAACTTCATTGGAAGAAAATCGCTTTCCCAGATAGAACAAGAAGGTATAATATACATATATTACATGTATATATCTATATGATATGTATGCATCTATGATATACCTGTATTAGACATATACTGAATGTATATTGTAGGTCTATTTAATTGATAATAGTGAAAGAATTTCATATACGTATAATTTACGTACATTATACAATAAGCATTTGACATCGAATTATATACATTTATTCTATGTATACGAAACATATACTTCACGATAAAGATGAATCCAACTGCATTGCTGTCAATAGGACGTATTTATATACGTATATTGTACGTGTTTTTTTCTACATACCTCGGTGGAATTTTGTACATCTCATATACATATAATATTTGTAAATTATCTTACAATTGCGATTCTTAGATCTGAAGCTATTCAATGAACGTATAATATACGTATATTAAACATAAAAGATTCAATGAGTTTTTTATTGATATGAATTTGTATACTATACGTATAATACGTGTGAATGCAGCAATTGCTATACTTATGGACTGAAAGAGATATGGGATGCGCGTCTAATATAGGTATATCTGCAATATAATGATATGATCAAATCTTTGTGAAATTCCGTGCATTTCATATACGTATAATAGATTTATATCATCAGACTGATCCATTAAACCATATATTTAGAGGTATTATACTCGAGTATAATATACGTCGATTCAACTATATCGATTGTCACCAATCTTTGATCGATATAAGTTCATCTAATGTACGTATAAAAAACCAGGTATATGTTTACAAGTAACAATGTGGAGCAATATAGTCATTATTGCAATAGTTGATGATAGGAGCACTTACATCAATAACTGCATTTACGCGCTTTTGATACGCGTATTATACAAACGTATGTCAATCGAATACTGGTAAATACCAATAAGATTGTATGTACGTTGTGACGTGACATTTGGGCAGTCCCGCCACAGATTCAAAAGGGTGTCGACCAGTGGGTCGGATTTACGACCCTGGGGCGTCACAGGTCGACCGGAGGGGGCTCCGGCACTCGAGGACTCACTGCGCGTGGAAATCCCTCTGTATATCGGCGAACGATGGCTATCGCGGAGCGCCGCGATACTACCTCACCCAGGCTACCTTCGGCCGAGGCATTCCATGCGGGCCGCGTGGAGAGTCGACTCCGACCTCTGGGCGCGCGACCCAAAATCCCACCTGTAGATACCTACCTAAACGTACGTTAAAAAGATCTCAGATCCGAGAATTTTTGGGAAGATGGGGGGACGGACGGAACGAGGTACGGGTTGGCCCAATCGCGCGCCTCATTTCGCCCCGATTAAGGAAAGGAGAGGGCATTACCTGCGAAGCGCCACTTCCGATCTCGCGGATCGCGGCACTCCGCGTGGATTGGTCCAGGAGGGCATCCCCGTGCCTCCACTCTTCTGCAAGCGAGCGTCGACCATCCGTGCTCGCGGAATCGGATGCCGGGAGGGACGCTGGAATAAGGCCAACAGACTGTGTCGCCCGTCCCTCCCGACTTCGCAACCGGGCGTTGTACCATCCCTACGGTCACCCCGGGCTTCCTGGACCGGATAAAACCGGCGCCTCGTCGAAGGGGGTCGGAGCGGTGTATCGGCGACCGGGGTGCATCTCGCCTGGTGGCCAAAATTTCCCTGTGGGCCCACCGTTCCTCCCGGGACGCCGGGAGCTAGCGAGGGAGGCCTCCCCCCGGTTTCGAGGATCCCGCCCCGGCTCTTAGAGGAGGATGCCCAGGGTGCCGCTCTATTTCGTTGCGAGGAGTGGTCCGGGCGCGCGGGTTGTCGCGGGGAAGCGCGACCGTGGTCGCGGATTCCGTCGAAACCGCGAGGCCCGTGCGAGTGAGATAGACTCGCTCACGTGCTCACACGAGTAAGGAGTGGGGCGTGGCGCGCGAGTGGGGGTCATAGGCAGGCCGGGAGCACCGCGGGAGCGTCGCACGAGAAATTAGTCTCGGTTTTGGAGTCCCCACGGGCAGTCGTAGTAAGAAAGCGAAGAATCGCACGTGACCGACGCCCGAGGTGCCTGGGAGAACGCCGTTCTTGGCTGCGACGACTCCGGCGGTGAGCCCGAACCCGTTAAGACACTCTCTTCAAAAAGGTAGGAGCTCCGACTATGTTTTTTGCCATTCTTGTGTTGCGCCACGAGGCGATTTAGTTTTATCCCACGGGGGAAAGTTGCGGCTCCGAGGGAATCGAGGGACTCGCGGGCTTCCGGGGAGCGATGGGATCGTTCCCGGTGCCCGCGTCCCGAACCCCGGGGACCGAGTCTTAGAGTCAGTCTTTTCTGAGTCGGAGCTCATACCTACCATTAATTCGTTCCGTCTCCTTTGGGCGACATTATCGCGAGAATTTAGAGTCCCTTCAGGCCAAAAATTGGGCGAGTCTTGAACCACGAGACACGGCGTGGTTCGAAGCCATTACCTGCTAGCGTTAAGCCATGATTATTATTCCTTTGTCACCGAAACATTCCTTTGTTCCGCGCTGCGCGCTCAGGGTCGCCGCGCGACCGTGGTCTCTAGCGAATGTTTACGTTCTTGAGTGTTGTTGTCATATATCGTTCGTCGAGCGTTAGCGAGACCCCCTCGAAAGAAAAGCCGCTCGACATATTTGCTCGCCACAAAATTATCCACTCGAATAAATGTGGCGAAAGCCTCCGAGTATCTTGGGAGTAGCGCCCTAGTTCGAGTTACCTGCCAGCTTGCGATGCATTAATTAGGTTGCCTACTTGCCACTCGACATCGCTCGAGTTATCACCGGTATTTACCTGCCGTATTGAGGTTACCTACTCGCCATCGGACATCCGCCAAGTACCTGCGGTATTGGCGTGCATTAATTAGGTTGCCTACTTGCCACTCGACATCGCTCGAGTTATCGCCGGTAGTTACCTGCTGTATTGAGGTATTTACGGGGCTTTTAGGTTACCTACCCAGTGACGAAAGTCAGCTGAGGTATTTACGGGAATTTTAGGTTGCCTACCCAGTGACGAAAGTCAGCTGAGGTATTTACGGGGCTTTTAGGTTGCCTACCCAGTGACGCAAGTCAGCTGAGGTATTTACGGGACTTTAAGGTTGCCTACCCAGTGACGAAAGTCAGCTGAGGTATTTACGGGATTTTTTTAGGTTACCTACCCCGTGACGGAAGTCAGCTGAGGCATCTACGGGATATTTAGGCTACCTCCGGGGTTATCCGAACATCTCGAAATACCTGCGGTATTTATCCCCGTTATTTAGGTTACCTACCCGATTATCGTCATAATTCGGGTTTCCTCCGGTATTTTCTCTCGGGTTAGACTACCTCCTTGATTATCCGAACCTCGCGCAATACCTGCGGTATTTATCCCCGTTATTTAGGTTACCTACCCGATTATCGTCGCAAGTCGGGTTCCCTCTGGTATTTTCGTCGGGTTAGGCTACCTACTGGGTTACGAGAACCCTCGGCTCCCCCAGCGATAATCATTGTCACCCCATCGTTAGTCGATTAAGTAAGGCCTGTGGCGGCGGCGGTCCGAGATGTCGACCGCCGTACCGACCGTGGGTTGCACGAGGCAACCCCGCGTTTGCGGCGAACAAAATAAAGGGCCAAGTGGCCCGACCGGAATAAAACCTTGTCAATTACCACTCGACCCCGTTTGTACATTTTTTTTCTCCCGCGAAACCCTGTTCCGCGGTTCCCCCGAGGGAACCTCCTTGGCACTCCAGTTCCGACACTGCCCCTCTACCATCTTCGCCGGCGAGCCGAGCTAGCCGGACCGCCTCGGCCGCGCCCGTCCGCCCCGGGTGCCCTACCATCAAGGACCCGTAAGGAGTGGATACAATTTAAGTCGGCCTCTGGCCGGCGGTATTCTGTACCTGGCGCCCACGTCCACCCGGCGGGTCAGCGGACACCCGGTAGGGCTGGACGGACCGCGGGCCGAGAAGTGTGCGGACCGGGAAACCCGTTACAAAATGGCGCCCAACGTGGGGCACGAATGCCAAGGTTTAAGTAGGGATATTGGCCAGATGTGCTGTGCTAGTTTTTCGTTATCGCAGAGACCGCGGCGCGCAAGAGACCCTGACGCGCTTGATTATTTCCAGGAAGGCCGTTGTTGTGGAGCGGGATTGCGACGGGAGAGGATTAGAGCGTACAAATCAACGTCGTCGCAATCCGGATTTATTACCTCTCCATTTCTTATGATTTGTAATCCCCTTTGTTCACCGACGAGTGCCGAGAGCACGTGTTTTGTTCCGTATACCTTAGAGTTACGTCTCGATGTAATCCGCGTTAAGCCGTTGTTTTCCTTTCTTTTGGTGTCTAACCGACCAAGTCGTCAAGATATAAATTCGGTTCTGATCTGTATCGGAGTTTCTTTTTTTGTTGGTCGCGTGAATTGTGCTGTCCAGACCAGACCGTCTTTGTTTGTAACTCCTGTTACGGGTAGCGGTTCGTAGCAGGACGCTAATCCCTTTCAGTCCATTGGCCTCGAGGTAAATACCGAAACCAGTCGAGTTGAGTATGGCCGCGTTTTTGCCTGGTGAGGGAAAAACCCCGGCCCGTTTGTTTACCTCAAGGGAACGTTAATCCGTAGGTCGGTCGTGACCCATTGTCAACAACCGGTAGGCGAGACCCCGCGGACTAATCCGCCTGGCCGAGGCCAGGGTAGCGAATTGGGATTCCAGTTAATCCCCTTGTTTTTCCTTTGGGTTTTTTTTTTCCTCTCTCTCTCTCGTCTTCGCTTCATGGCTCACTTCCCCTCTCTTATCGTGGATAGGACGAATGAGAACGTCCGTCCCGATAACGGAGTCAAGGGGCGACACCCCCCACCTATACCGTCCTAAGGGGGTTATAAGGCCGATTCCCCGGACAGGAAGGGAGTCTTCGCGCATCACTCGTTACGTACACTAGTACCTCCCTGTGTCTGAGTGGAGAACCGCGCTGCCGGGTGAATCAAAGTAGCCATTCAAGCTTTACTACCTATCCTCTCACGGGTAGCCAACCCCCTAGTACCTTTCGCTCAATCGAGTACCTAATTACGCGCCACGCTTGGGTTGCGTCCTCGCAGCTCAGACCTGCAACTCCCCGCGTGTGAACTACCTCGTGACCGTTTAGTCCCATGGGGAGCGAGGAAGATGAGGGCGGGATCCGGGAGGAATTGGAGTTGGGTAACGAGCCACCCTCGGGACCCGCGCCGTCCGTAAACCCGGATTCAGCGCGCCTTAGGGGGACGATACCACCGACGATCTCGGGTCCCCTACGGGACATGGGAATGTGGGACTCCGGAGTGGACCCCACGGACCCTCGGGTGTGGGAGTCTCCGTCAACGGGGGCCCTGGAACGGACCCACGGTCCCGGCCAATGTGCAGTTACCGCGACATCGGGAAGCCCGGATGGGCAGCACAGGACCGAGTCGGCGCGCTGGGAGACCGGTGAGTACCCCGTCATGCCCCCTATAGGCTGGAACAATGGGTTAGGACATTCGTCCTTACAACCCGGGAGCGAACCCCCTCGTACTGCGTACCCTCGGCCCCGGACCAATATGGTTCGTTGGGCCGGTGCGCCTGGTGAACTAGCGAGTACCAACCACCACACGGGGCGGGGTCCACCTGCTCGGACAGGTCCGCCGCAGGTGCGAACGGAGTCGGCTCCCTTTCGCCCCGCCGTTTCTGAGGGCTATTACCTACCGCCGGCACCCGGGATATTCGCCTCGCAACCCCCGTATGCCTCGGGCGCTGCCCCGCCTAGTCACCACTATCCGGGGCGTCCGAACACCTCGGCCTCGTCAGTCCTCCACATAATGCGCAAATGGAATATTTCCTTTGCGGGAAGACGAGGCGAAGATATCGACACCTTCCTAACACGAATATCCGAGGGTCGGGCCTTGATCCCGGTGACCGATACAGACCTGATCCGCTGTATCCCTTTCTTCCTAACGGGAGTGGCGTTGCAATGGTTCCGTAATGATCGGGACCGCTGGACGTCCTGGCAACATTTCGAGTCGGCGTGTCGCCTCCGTTTCGGCGACCCCGACTACCAATACACCCTCCGCGAGGAGATCATGCGGCGTACGCAAGGGATCGAAGAACCCGTGGCCGACTACCTAACCTGCCTCCGTGGGCTGTTTAATCGCCTGATCCCTCCGTGGAGTGAGGCCGATCAGATCCAGTACGCGCATCGAAACTTGCTACCTAAACTCCAGATTTCGATCCATCGAGATGACCTGTTCCACTTCGACTCATTCGAACACATCGCCGTCCGGCTAGAAAAAAGCTACCTCTCGGCGCGGTCCTACCGGGCACCCCCAACACCGGACCGGTCCTTATGCCCGGAACTAGCGTATCGCGGGGCTCGGGCCCCTTCAAGCCCGGCCCCCCGGAACGTGTACGCCGCGTTTGAGGCCGGAACGGAGGATTCGGATGGGCCCGGTGAGGTTCTCGGCTCGGAGCGAGAACTCCCGGATTCCACTACCAACGTGGAGGGTCTGAAATCCGTACAGGCCAAGCCCAGACCCCCCCACCGAGCCCGACCGGGCCGAATACCACCGGCGGAGAAAACTTCCATCCTGCCTCCTGACCCGCTAACGGAGCCGTTAAATTCGCTAAACCCCTTTCGGGACCCTGAGCCACCCAGAAAAGCGGAGGCCAAGCGGAGCTTCCCGCGGAACAACCCGGGGGAGGCACGCCAGCCTACGACCTGCTGGAACTGCAACAAGCAGGGCCACCGTTTCAGCGGCTGTGCGGAGCCCCGTCGCTTGTTCTGTTTCCGCTGCGGGAGGACGGGGTTAAAGGTGACCGAATGCTCTTGCTCGGGAAACCATTAGGAGCGGGACCCGCGAGTCCCGCTAGCCTACCTACTACCTACGATTTACCTTTTTCGGGTTCGCACTCGCGTTCCCGCCCGATGGACCCCGCAGACGGACTATTGTGGTGCGGAAACCTCCAAACCGAGGAGAGTGCTACGGCCTTCTTCATTACCTTTACGGTCCGAAGTTGGCCGATACGCGCGTTGGTTGACTCCGGGTCAAGCCGCACTTTCCTCGGTCCGGCGGCCATCCGCTGGGTAGACGAACTAAAGATCCCGCGGGAATCGTGCCGCCCTCGTGGAGTTGAGATGGCGGGAGGTCAGAGGGCTGTCGCCCACGAAGCGGTTCACCTCCGCATCGACCTAGAGGGTCACGCGTTTCAGCTAACCGCTTACCTATTGCCCATCTTGGTATTACCCTGCATAGTGGGGTTGGATTTCCTGCGAGCGGCGCATTGGGTCGTCGATTTTGCGGCGGCCCGATGGTTTAGTAAACTGGACCCAGAGGCGGTCCATACGTTCGAGGTGCAATCCGGAATGGGGCCAGTTAATTACCTATGCTGCGGTTTGCGCGATTTAACCACGGATCAGTCCCTAACGATCTGGAGGTTGGTGGATGAGGAAATACCTCCAGCCCCCGACCAGCCGGGCTGTACCAACTTAGCGGTCCATAGTATCGACGTTGGTGGGCATCCCGCAATCAAACAGCGCTACTACGCCGTATCCCCAGCGATCGAGAAGGCCATCCACGCGGCCGTCCAACAAATGCTAGCGGACCGAATCATCGAGCCCTCCAAAAGCGATTGGTCTAACCCAATAGTTATGGTGAAAAAGCCGAACGGCAAGCTCCGTTTCTGCCTTGATTTCCGGAAAGTCAACAGTATTACTAAAAAGGATGCCTACCCCATACCTCTGATGAATAGTATCTTGGACCGTTTACGGCAGGCTAATTACCTCTCCACCCTAGACCTCAGTCAGGCTTATTTTCAAGTACCTCTGGACGAAAGCAGTCGGGAAATAACCGCTTTTACCGTCCCGGGTATGGGATTATTTTAATTCCGCCGCATGCCTTTTGGCCTCACTAATGCCCCGGCGACCTTCCAACGCCTACTCGATCGATTATTAGGACCGGAGATGCAGCCCCAAGTATACGTCTACCTCGACGATATTATAATCGTGACCGCTACCTTCGCTGACCATGTTACCTGGCTACGCAAGGTCCTACGGAAAATCCGCGGGGCCGGGCTGACCATTAACCCGGAGAAAAGTGAGTTTTGCTGCGCCGAGGTGCGTTACCTGGGGTTCGTAGTGAACCGCCATGGGCTGCAGGTCGACCCGGAAAAAATCGCACCGGTATTGCATTACCCGGCACCTCGGAACCTCAAACAATTGCGCCGCTTCCTTGGGATGGCCTCGTGGTATCGGCGATTTGTCCCCGACTTCGCCACGCAGGCTAGCGCGCTCACGAAACTATTAAAGAAGAACACTCCTTGGGCGTGGGGCCAGCCCCAACGAATGGCCTTCGAGGCCATCCGCCTGAGCCTTTCCTCGCCACCTACCCTTATCTGCCCGAACTTCGAGCTTCCCTTCGTGTTACAAACCGACGCCAGTAGCGTCGGTCTCGGGGCCGTCTTAACGCAGACGGTGGACGAAGTGGAACACGTCATTGCCTACGCGAGTCGCTCCCTAAGCCCTGCCGAAAAGAACTACACTACAACCGAGCAAGAGTGTCTGGCCGTGATTTGGGCCATCCGAAAATTTCGTTGCTACCTAGAGGGCTACCGCTTCACGGTCATAACGGATCATTCCAGCCTGCGCTGGCTCCACCATTTGAAGAACCCAACCGGCCGTCTCGGGCGTTGGGCCTTGGAGATGCAGGAGTACGATTACGAAGTCCTGCATCGCAAGGGGGCCTTACACCACGTGCCAGACGCTCTCTCGAGAATACCGGAGGAGCACTGTACCTTGCTGACCGAGGGCGCCCGGGTCACAGACCCCTGGTACAACCAAAGGTACCGGGAGGTGTCGCGTAACCACGACCAGCACCCTGATTGGCGGGTGGACGGGGCCCAATTGTATTACCACCGGGCATCGGGCTTCCTCGAATCGGAAGTGCCAGACTTGGATCCCTGGAAGGTGGTATTGCCCCGTGAATTAAGGCCTCGCGCGCTAAGCGAGTCCCACGACGCCCCACAAGCCGGACATTTGGGGGTCGATAAAACCTTCCGCCGCCTGGGAGTCCGTTACTACTGGCCAAATATGTTTCGGGACGTAGCCCACTACGTCTGGAAATTCGGGGTTTGCCAACGTTGTAAGGTGGAGCAGGCAAGCCCCGTCGGCTTAATGGGGAAACGCGTGCTACAAAAACCCTGGGACACGGTGGCCGCCGATATTATGGGCCCGCTACCTACCAGCAAAGCCGGGTTCGCGTTCATTCTAGTTTTCCAAGATTTGTTCTCCAAATGGGTAGAATGCGTGCCCCTGCGTAAGGCCACGGGTCGGAAAATAGCCGAGATGTTGGAAGATCTCGTGGTCTGTCGCTGGGGGGCGCCCCGAATACTGTTGACGGACAATGGCACCGAATTTAATAATCGAGACATTCACTCCCTAACCGAACGAGTCGGCATCCGACATCACACCACTCCTCCCTATCACCCCCAGGCTAACCCCGTTGAACGCGTTAACCGGGTGATTAAAACCATGATTACGGCTTACCTGGAGGGCGACCACCGCGAATGGGACGTCCACCTCCCCGCGCTACGTTTCGCGTATAACACTGCCTACCACAGCTCCCTACAAACGAGTCCGGCTTACCTCAATTTTGGGCGAGAACCTGCGCCTTCAGCCATCGCGACGGGGTCACCGGAGCCTGCAGTGATCCCTAATACCCCGCAAGTCTGGAAAGAGCGCATGGAGGGGTTGGAGGGAATGCGGCATTTGGTGAAGCATTCGCTGGATGCCGCCTACCGGTCACAGGCTAAGTACTACAACCGGAGGCGGCGCGAGCGGCACTACCAGGTGGGGGACCTGGTTCTGAAACGGCTCCGGATCCTGTCCTCGGGAGCACAACACATTGCGGCCAAGTTAGCTCCGAGGTACCACGGTCCGTTCGTAATCCGCCGAAAAATGTCAGCCGTGGTGGTCGAACTCCTGGATCCCAACGGCCCCTGGACGGGTAAGGTCCATGTCCAGGATCTAAAGCCGTATATAGCGTAACCCCGCTGGAGGACCACTCGTCGTCGTGACACGGACGCGCCCACGTTGATCCGCCCACGTCACCATCAGGAGTTACCTGATTACCTACCTAGATACTTACCTGTTAGTTTCGCTTGCCGCAATTTCGCCTATCTAGGAGCACGCCTACGGCTCTACCTAAATACTTACCTCCTCGTTTCGCTCGCTGCTATCTCGCCTATCTAGGGGTTGCCCGCTTGCATACCCCGTCACCTACCCTGCATGCCGGCACTATAATCTGTTGTTCACCTGCTATACGCTTGTCTGTGCTTGTCTAACCCTTCATGTTTCCCTCCACAGATCATTGTTTTGTTTTTTTTTGTGTGTGACCGGGCTATACGTACCCCTTTTCCGGTACCCGCTTGGGGTTTCCGGGAGTCCGGGAAAAATCTCGGCACGATGCCAAGACGAGCAGCGAGCGGCGACCGAGGCGAACGCCCAGCAAGCCCTGGGGCCCCCGAGCCAATGAACACCGCCAACACTTCAGAGGACGCGAGCGAGGATACCACTCGCGGCGCGGAGAGTCAACCCTCGCCATCCGGGTCGACAACCGAGCGCGAAAACTCCGACGCCGAGGAAGAGTCCCTGTTGCGGGAGTTAGGCGAGGCTCTGGACGAGGAGGATGTTCCTGGCTCATCCGAGCGCACCCCTGGAAAGGGTCACGCCCCCGGAGGTGAGCACCCGGACCTGGAGGACCCGCTCGGAGAAGATACATCGCCCCCCTTACACGTATTACTGGAGGCAACCATGGACGCGGGGGAGTCCGAGGACCCGGCGTTCTTGGGGAAAGATCCGCTGTGGGACCCCATCCGCCCATACGTCCAGGGCCTGGGGGCCTTGAATTACATGCAACCCGGGTTTTTCCCGGCGCTGTCCAAACAAATCGAGAGGCTGACTCACCAGGACACCAAGAAGTGTGCCATTTACGACCTCCTGGGTCGACCGATCCGTCGGGCGACCTCCGCGGAGATCCGTGATTTTCCGCCGACCACGGACACGGGCATGCAGGCCACCCCCACAACCCGGGACGTGGCGGTAGCGACAGTGCTCCCTGAACCTGACTCACCGGCGAGGAGCCAAACCCCTCAGGGACGCGAAGCTGCAACCCAAACCAGGGGGGGGGGTCGTCAGTTCCACGGTGGTCGAGGATCCCGACTCCCGCGCAACGGCCCGCAAGCAGCCGCGGCACCGGCCGCCGACACCACCCTCGGAGTCCCCGGACCCAGAAGCGAACATCTGGAGCCTGGACTATCGGGCCCCCCTTGACCCCCGACCGCGATACGGGGCCTGCTTCAATTGTGGGGTAAGGGGGCACACCCGTCAGACTTGCCCTCATCCGCCCAGTCCCAGTTGCTGGAAATGTGGCACCCCCGGGGTGACCACCCGTACCTGCCCGATCCACGGACCCGACTACCAACCCTGGAGGGGACCTGAGGCCGAGAGGGGGCCCTTGACCTCATCCGAAAGGGCCAAGGAGGGCGTAAGCCAAACGGCTTCCCGCCACAAACCAGCACCCCGGCGACGAAGAAATCGGAGGGAATAGGTCCCGAAGAAGGGTGCCTCCGGGGACGGAAAAAAAACAGTAGGAGGGGAACACCGCGTCGTTTTCGCGTACCTCAACCACCACCTTTCCCTTTTTGTTTTGTGGTTCCTCTTCCTTTCTATTTAATTATTGTTTTTCTCGCCGCTTCCTACCCAGGCTGACACGACCCGGCGCTGCCCCCAAAACACCTCTGGCCTGGGGGGCTGGAGACGCCGCCTCACGTTTTTCTTTTTCCTTTCTGGTTTGGTTGTTTTTTTTTTAAACTTAGGCCGATGGCATAAGCGCCGGTTTTATTGTAGATTCGTTCATGTTATTCATACATTTGGTCAGGATGACGTTCCTTCCAGTCGTCGTAGAGCCACCGGGGGATTAATGGCGTAGCTTCGTTTTTTTTTTTTTTGGTTTTGTTTCCTCCCACCTCTTTTTCCTTTTCTCCTCGCATTGCTCTCTCGTCTGTTTTTTTTGTTCCTCTCGGAACTGCGCGTCGGCTCAAAGTCGCACCGTGGCGGGGCATTTTTTTTTTTAATTATTATTATCTTTCGAATTGTATCGAGTCAGCCAACGAATTACCTACCAAATATAGTGTGAACGATCGTAGGATACCTGTAATTAAAAGGAAACATTAAGCAACTTACCTGTGTACGTCCCGCTCTGTATAACCTCCATCGTTGCATGCAGGTCCTCCGCTATGGCATCCCCGCTTTGCAGCACGGCTTACCCGCTTGATTTGTTTCTTTCTTCGCTGGACTTGTGGGGGGATATGTTCGGAGCGAAAAGTGGAGAAAGTGAGGACTTTGGGCGTGTCAGGCTCCAACGGGTCAGCCACGGGCGGAGGATTCGGGTTCCGCCGGTTTTGTTTCAGCTGGAGCGGAGGTGGGAGCCGCCTGCTGGTCGTCGCCCTCAGGGAGCCCATGCCACCACTTTCGCCAAGGACCCGGGACCCTAACCAGGACGGTTACGCTGCCGGAGATCGACCAGTGACGCTACGAAGCGTTCCACCCGGGCCCACTTTTGGAAGGGGGCTTTGTGACGTGACATTTGGGCGGTCCCGCCACAGATTCAAAAGGGTGTCGACCAGTGGGTCGGATTTACGACCCTGGGGCGTCACAGGTCGACCGGAGGGGGCTCCGGGACTCGAGGACTCACTGCGCGTGGAAATCCCTCTGTATCGGCGAACGATGGCTATCGCGGAGCGCCGCGATACTACCTCACCCAGGCTACCTTCGGCCGAGGCATTCCATGCGGGCCGCGTGGAGAGTCGACTCCGACCTCTGGGCGCGCGACCCAAAATCCCACCTGTAGATACCTACCTAAACGTACGTTAAAAAGATTTCAGATCCGAGAATTTTTGGGAAGATGGGGGGACGGACGGAACGAGGTACGGGTTGGCCCAATCGCGCGCCTCATTTCGCCCCGATTAAGGAAAGGAGAGGGCATTACCTGCGAGGCGCCACTTCCGGTCTCGCGGATCGCGGCACTCCGCGTGGATTGGTCCAGGAGGGCATCCCCGTGCCTCCACTCTTCTGCAAGCGAGCGTCGACCATCCGTGCTCGCGGAATCGGATGCCGGGAGGGACGCTGGAATAAGGCCAACAGACTGTGTCGCCCGTCCCTCCCGACTTCGCAACCGGGCGTTGTACCATCCCTACGGTCACCCCGGGCTTCCTGGACCGGATAAAACCGGCGCCTCGTCGAAGGGGGTCGGAGCGGTGTATCGGCGCCCGGGGTGCATCTCGCCTGGTGGCCAAAATTTCCCTGTGGGCCCACCGTTCCTCCCGGGACGCCGGGAGCTAGCGAGGGAGGCCTCCCCCCGGTTTCGAGGATCCCGCCCCGGCTCCTAGAGGAGGATGCCCGGGGTGCCGCTCTATTTCGTTGCGAGGAGTGGTGCGGGCGCGCGGGGTGTCGCGGGGAAGCGCGACCGTGGTCGCGGATTCCGTCGAAACCGCGAGGCCCGTGCGAGTGAGATAGACTCGCTCACGTGCTCACACGAGTAAGGAGTGGGGCGTGGCGTGCGAGTGGGGGTCATAGGCAGGCCGGGAGCACCGCGGGAGCGTCGCACGAGAAATTAGTCTCGGTTTTGGAGTCCCCACGGTCAGTCGTAGTAAGAAAGCGAAGAATCGCACGTGACCGACGCCCGAGGTGCCTGGGAGAACGCCGTTCTTGGCTGCGACGACTCCGGCGGTGAGCCCGAACCCGTTAAGACACTCTCTCCAAAAAGGTAGGAGCTCCGACTATGTTTTTTGCCATTCTTGTGTTGCGCCACGAGGCGATTTAGTTTTATCCCACGGGGGAAAGTTGCGGCTCCGAGGGAATCAAGGGACTCGCGGGCTTCCGGGGAGCGATGGGATCGTTCCCGGTGCCCGCGTCCCGAACGCCGGGGACCGAGTCTTAGAGTCAGTCTTTTCTGAGTCGGAGCTCATACCTACCATTAATTCGTTCCGTCTGTTTTGGGCGACATTATCGCGAGAATTTAGAGTCCCTTCAGGCCAAAAATTGGGCGAGTCTCGAACCACGAGACACGGCGTGGTTCGAAGCCATTACCTGCTAGCGTTAAGCCATGATTATTATTCCTTTGTCGCCGAAACATTCCTTTGTTCCGCGCTGCGCGCTCAGGGTCGCCGCGCGACCGTGGTCTCTGGCGAATGTTTACGTTCTCGAGTGTTGTTGTCATATATCGTTCGTCGAGCGTTAGCGAGACCCCCTCGAAAGAAAAGCCGCTCGACATATTTGCTCGCCACAAAATTATCCACTCGAATAAATGTAGCGAAAGCCTCCGAGTATCTTGGGAGTAGCGCCCTAGTTCGAGTTACCTGCCAACTTGCGGTGCATTAATTAGGTTGCCCACTTGCCACTCGACATCGCTCGAGTTATCACCGGTATTTACCTGCCGTATTGAGGTTACCTACTCGCCATCGGACATCCGCCAAGTACCTGCGGTATTGGCGTGCATTAATTAGGTTGCCTACTTGCCACTCGACATCGCTCGAGTTATCGCCGGTAGTTACCTGCTGTATTGAGGTATTTACGGGGCTTTTAGGTTACCTACCCAGTGACGAAAGTCAGCTGAGGTATTTACGGGAATTTTAGGTTGCCTACCCAGTGACGAAAGTCAGCTGAGGTATTTACGGGG